>WAAG01071836.1:9110-31520 GCA_013390105.1 Tichodroma muraria
GAGGCCCCGGCCCCGGCCCGGCTCGGCTCAGCCCGGCCGCCCCCGCACCGACCCCGCACGTCCGCCGGGTTCAGTCACGATCCACGCCAGCGAAAGCGGCACCGGGGTGCGCCGTGCTAGCGGGAAAGTTGGCTCCGGGTGCGGCGGATGCGGGATCCCCCCAGCCGCGCTCTGGCGGTGGTCAGCAACAGGTTTCCCTGGAGGCGGCAGTTCAGTTTTCCCTGTTTGTTTGGGGGTTTTTTGGTGTGTGTTTGTTTGTGAGCTGGCTGCTCTCGCTCTCCCCGCTATTTACGGTGAGGTTCGCGGCAGGTGGAGCGTTGCCTCGCCGAGCGCCGGCCGAGGTGGAAGGTGGATGGTGGTTTTGTTATTTTGAACGGCTCGTGGCTGCGGACGCAGCCCCGGGAAATTTTGCAAGTTAAAGGCTTCCAGTGTGTCTTCCCGGAGACGCGGCTGAACGGATGAAGTTGCCTTGCCAGGGCTGGTGGTGGCTGTCGGGATCTTCCATGTGGCGTTTCTTGTTCAGAGGGCAGTTACAAGCGGGGATGTGCTGCTTTTTGAGGTGATTTTACTCTACGAGATGCAGGCGTGTAGCGGTAAAGTAGGGTAACTAAGAGAGCTTCTTTAAAACATCGCAGATGTAAGGCTTTTACAGAGATAAACACCGATGTAAGAGTAGAGATTTAATCAAATTAGTAAAACTCTGGTACATCTTGGATATAGAGTCAGGTATCACGTGTGATGTCTTTGCGTTTTCCTTTGGTAATCTGAATGCCTGACAAATCTAATGGAACCAACAGAAAAGGACTGGAAAATGCTCAGACTATCTCATTGCTTCAGGGCAGGACTGGGATGGCTAGCCCAGGTTGTTAAGTACAGCCCAAATAACTGCTGGCAGCTGTGTCACAGTTGTCCAGTATTGAAATGCCTGCAGAGCGTACCCCAAAACCATTGAGTAACTTGAGGTTTTAGTAAATATCAAACTTCCAACCCGTACTGGGCCAGGTGAAGGTACAATTGACTGAAGGTGTAACAAATGCCTCACATATAGGATGTTTGTTAAATAAAATTCCAGATGTTCCTAAAATGTCCCTTTTTCGCCTACAGAGGAGAAAAAAGGCATTCAATCTTTATTTGTCTGAGCCAGAGAATTCCTTACAGGGCTGGGCAGTTAGTTCAGCCCTTGACTCTTGAACAGGAGGTGCTAGCAGAGCATTGGAGAGCAGCTCAGTAACACTTAGAGCTGCCACCCTTTATCTATGGCCAGTGCTTTGAAAGGAAGGAATAAAAGTTCTGCTGGTTGCACAGGCTAGACATAGAACTCTAAAATGTCCAGTCTGTAAATGTACTATAAACAGATCTTTTACACGGGTACATAAACTTCTAGGTGTAGGAATACATCTGTTTGTTTTTTTGTCCTTTCCAGAAACTTACTAGTGCAATTTCAGAACGGCTTAAATTCCTCTTCCCAACTGCTCTGTTGGGAAGATCATGTCTTGTCTTTTTTGTCAGGCAGTTAAAACACTTTTAATTTCTGATCCATTGAATTGGAGTTATGTGCAGTGCATTTTCATAACTTGTGCTAATAGTGTTCTTTACCTTGGGCTGGAACTGCTGCAGGAAATTAAATAAGGAATATGCATTTTACTGAGCAATTTAATAAAGTCAATCATCTTTAGCCAAGCAAAGTTTTGTGAGGGGAAAAAGCAATGTTTTAACATAAATCGGTTCAGTTGAACTGCTTCTGACCAAAGATCCTCCTGATAAGCAATACAATATTTAGCTCTTCAGCAGTGATACTCGAATTTCAGCTCAGAGGTTTCCTGAGCCTAGTGGAATTCCTCATTTTTTCTTCCATGAGTATACTGAGCTCTTGTTGTGCTCATATAAACATCAGTATCTTTAGATGATGATTTCCATACCTTGCTGCTCTGTTCATTCCTCCTGTGTTGCTTCCACGTGATGCGTTCTCAGCTTACAGAAAACGTTACCAATACCTAAACGCATGATTTCACATGTTGTACTATTAAATTCCATTTTCTGGCATTCCAGCTCTCAAAACCCATGAACTCTCCTGGATAACGTTCCAGTCTGATGTCGTCTAGAGAAATTTCACAAGCACATTGTTACTTACTCCTTGGCTACTAATTTATTGAAGGGTTCAGGAGGAATGTTCCAAGTAATCCCTCCCCCTTGTGATAATTTCCACAATTAATACAGCTTATTGTAGTTTTACCACAGTGGCCACTTAATGGATCTTGTAAGCCTTAATTTTATTCTCTAATGAAATTAAAAGTATTACTAAGTGTTATTGCTGTTTCAAATAACTTCAATCAAACACTTTATTTAAATATCTACAGACTAACTCCACTTACATAAATGATTTCTGGTACGGAGATCATGAAAATATTCGATAAGACATTGGATGTGAACTGTCTTTGATGTAAAAAAACTAAAGAAATCTTATGTCCATTTACTTCCACCATGTCTGTATTGCTTCTTTCAATACTGTGGACAAACTTGAAACATCATATAGTGAAACAAATGTTTGAAACATCATAAAGTAAAACAAAGGTTTATAACATGGTCAAGCTTCATATATCAAAACCAGGTAAGCTTTTCTCTCCACCTGACAGGAATTTGAAAATTTCCAAAGCTCTACTTCCGTTGGACAGAAGTTTTCCAAATTAACGTGCTGTGGTTTAGAATGTTTTTTGTTGTTCTGGAGTTGAAGGGGTGCTGTTGTCCCTGTGGTTATTTACTCGAGATGCTTGTCTGAAATCACATTCCCTCTTAGCCTTGTTTTGCTCAGCTAAGCAAGCCAAGTTCTTTGTTCAGCCCTTTAAAAAAGGCACTCCGTCTGTTTGATTATCCTGTAGTTCTTCTCTGCACCTCTTGCCATATGAAGTCATCTTTGTTGCATGTGAGTGAACAGAGTCCTCTGCTGGAGTGAGTTTTTGTGAGGCTCTCAAACAACAAAAGTGCTTTCTTGGCTTCAAACGTTTCTCAATTTTCTGCATTTTAGGTTGTTTGCCTATTTAGGGAAGATGCCCACAGTGACAGCACATGTGAATGCTGCCAATTGACTGATACATGCAGGTATTTCTTTTTCTTTAATGCTTTAAATTTTAAGAACTGTAATTTATATTAGGAAGCTACATTCCAGTTCTTCCCATTTATGCACATCCTTATCTTTGCAAATGATTTTTTCTGTTCCAAATATTCCTCAGGTTTTCTTGATAGTGGCAAACCCTGTAAGGGAGTGCTGCCTCTTACCCTAAAGTCACTAAATAAAACATGAAATAAGTGATGTATAAACTGATTCTTCTGGACCTCCATGGTCTTCTTTGAAAATACCACAGTTGTCACATTTTTTGAGTGCTGAATACAGCTTGCACCACACTTTTCCATCTCTTTTTTTGTTTGTTTACTGATGTTTTTCAAATGCCTTGTGTTTGTGGGGCAAGTGCTTTATAGGAGAGTCACTGCAGAAAGGTTGTTGCTGAGCATATGTGGAACTGAATGAAGACTGGACATCACTGGCTCTGGTTTGTTTCTGGTGGTTAGGTTGCTGATGTGAAATGTTAATTGTGGCTGACAAACTCTTTGTGGGGAAGGAGATGGGACTTTGTGGGAAGGTAGTGATGATGGTAAAGCAGTGCATGCATGCATTACAGTGCAGGTTTTTCTTTCCATTTGCTTCTCTTTTTCTGATCATCCAAAAGACTCAGGGAAGTTGGAAAGCTTGGAAAGTGTGGAATGCTTTTTTATTACCTTCTTACAGCTTTCAAAGATTGAAGTCGATTGAAGGCTATTGGTGTGAAAGGATCTGTTCTTGCAGTGTTAGATACCTAACTGGCTTGTATTTAAAATATGTTTAAAAAAGCGTATTGCTGCTACAGAGGTTCTTTTTGAAATGGTACTGCACATCTGAAAGGTAATCATGCATTTGAATTGTTGCCTAGAATTAGGAACAAAAAAGTAGAAATCAGCACTTAAATATCTGAAGTTAACCTTTTATTTGTTTCTGAAGTCGGTTTCTAGTTCAACTTGGCCTCTTTGGGTAACAAAGTGAATGTACAAGAAACAAACCCATGAAATTGGCATAACAATAATCAGTAACTGTTTGCAACTGTTATTCTTTAGTTCTTGTATTTAGCCTGTACTGTGTGTAGGAAGTATGCATGGTATGTGTTTCAAGTGTTTGGAAATAGCAAAAGAGCGAAGCACACTAAACAGAAGTCTGCCTTTTAAACTTTGATTCTGCTGTGCCAAGTGTGTCCATTCAGGTACAGTGTCACTGAAAACCATATGGGAGCTCAGATTCACCCACAGTGGGCTACAGATGATACCTACTTAATCATTATTTAATCACAGAAGACCAAAGGGGAAGAGACTGTCTGGATTATTGAGTTCAGTCCTTTTGATTATCTGAGAAGATTGTTTTATAATCTCATTAATAAATTTAATCAACATGTCTCTTCTGCCCTGCAGAAATTCCCGTCTGCCCCACTCCTAGTAGGGGCAGATGGGAATTTCAACTACTCCTAGTAGTTGAAAACTGTATCTTTTTTTTGTGACTGTTTAGGTGGCTAAAACACTATTTGCTGTATGTGTTCCTTGACCTGCTCTAAACAAATTAATAATTCTTGCTCTGTTCTCTGTGATGGTTGTTGCTGTAGAAGCAAAAGATCCTGGAGCACTTAGCTACTGTAAGGAATAGTGATGACCCTCATAATGAGGTCTTTTGTGTAGATGATGTCCTTTGTGGTTCTTGACCCTGTGCTTAAAAGAAAGGTGATATATAAGTAAGTATATGAACTGACGTGAAACCCACCTGTGAGGCTGGGTTCACTTCACTGTGTCGCTGCTGTCCATGGCCAGTTGGAGCTGGGGAGAGTTCCTGGAGCGCAGTAAAAATTGGGTGGCTGGAACCACGTGGGGACTTCACCAAAAGCGGTATGTTCACACCATCTCTAGAAAATGTGGGGTAGTCTCTGGTGAAACAAATGGCTTTTGTGTGTTGTAGAGTGTTGTGGGGAAACTTTTAGGGAGAGAAATCTGGAGCTGTTCTTAGCAAGGGGTAGACCTAGTTCGGGTAAGCTTGAGAGCACCGCGTGCAGCAGTGTGGATTCTGACCACCAGTGCTAGCCTATACTCAGGAGCTGCCCTTGAGGGGGACTGGACTTCACTGAGGTAATTTGTACGGGTGGAAAAGCGGGTGTGGAATTGAGAAATGGAAGGAAAATGCCAGGAGTGGCTGTTGTGGTCGGGAGGCTGCTGTCCCATCCCGCAGTTCTGCGGGAGCGATCCGTGGTCTTGGGCGGCCTCTACTGGCCCCTGGCAGCAGGAGGGGAGCTGCCAGGCTGGGTGAAACCCTGCTGGTTCTCCCTCCTCTCATTTTTAATTTTCTTGGAAGGAGGTGTTCCGTCTGGGCTGTGGGAAAGCAGAACTGTATGCAGTAAAAGTAAATCTCACTGCTTGTACGAGTTTCTCTGCATCTCTCTCTCTTGTCCTTTGTTCTCCGGCTTTGGGTTTGGTCAGACAGCCTTGTTTAATACATTTTGTTGTCCTGGATTGTGAGCAGAATTGAGCTGGGAGTATTGGATCTACTGGTTGGATACAGTAGCTGTGTTTCATTCCAGCTGGGGAAACAATTAAGTGTCCTTTTTGACGACAGTTAAAATGGGAGATCACTCATTAATGAGTGCAGTAAATGCTGATGGATTTGTGCTCGGGCAGGGATGGCTGACAATTGCAGAGTGCAAAGGAAACGCTTTGTAGTTGAGCTCCCAGAAAATGGGAAAAGGATACCTTGTTCATGGTGCCTGAATTTCAGAGTGCCCTCTGGAAGAGCAAGCTTGGAACTGTGTGTAGGAAAATGCCAGGTGTAGTTTGGTTCAGCAAGGTATGTGGATGAAGAGGGATGTTGTGTGCATTCCTTAGGGGAGGGAGTAGCACATAAGGGAAGGTGCTGGAGTTTGTTTGTTTTTAAAGCAAGGGTGCACCACAAAGTACTTAGCTTGGTTGATTAATTCAAAAACTGAATTTTGACTACCTGAAGAGGCCAGCAAAGATAACACACACTTAGAGTGAGATGCTTTTTTAGGTGTTGAACGCTTCTGGACATCAAAGTTTTCTGGGAAATGGAGCAACATTCTTTTGTTCTGGTTGGGGTTATGTGGCTTCCTTGTGTTGTAGCTCAGAAACAAAGGCATGAACTTGTTATTCAAAGCTGCCAGTCTCCACATTTTGTTTACTACACATTCCAGCTTTTTGAACATTTATGTGTAAGAAAAACTTCATTTATTCAGCCTCTTTCCTAAAGCAATGTCCACTTCTGCATTCCTTGGATCCGTGCAGGTGAATGTATGTGCCTTTTAAAAGAATGTATATATGGCAGTGAGGGTTTCAGTATTTCTGAAAGACTGTCTATAGGTTAAGAATAAATACAGTCATACAGCTGTACTGGGCAAGTATTGCTGTAGTCTTAAAAGTAGTTTTCATAACCTTGAGTTACTGCTTTTACCACTGTGCAATATGCCTGTCACATCAGATGCAGAAGCAGATAATTTATTCAACACTTTTAATTTTATTTTATTAATTACCCATTATCTGCCAGAAAAGAGAGAATCTCAAATACTTGGGGCAGCAGAATCTTGACATTTACGCTACATTTTGTTGAAAAAGGTTGCTTCTTCAATCTATTGGTAGTAAACTCTGGCAACCTAGAGTATGCTACTGATAGGACCTAGTGAAAGGGATTACCTATCTGCAGGCAAATAGTGCAAGATGCTGTTGTATTTTATAAATGGAGGAAACAAAAAGCTACCTTTTTCCAGGCAGGTCTGGCAATCCTGAGCAATCTTAGGAAGTGCATCAGAGAAAAGAAAAGTGTGTGCTGTGAAATACACGTGTTCTGTACCCTGCATTTTCCCATCATTCCACTTGCTGCAGGTGCATTATACTAAAATGAGTTTTAACCTTGCTACTGATCCAAGTTTGCTTTCATCTACAATATTTACATTTCTTTGGTGCAGATTAGGTGTACTGCTTCAGTATTGTAGTGCTGGATCTCTGCAAAGACTGACTTGAATAAATGTGGTGTCACATTTATTTAATATCACATCCAATTCTAGCTAGTATGACTGTAGACTCTAATTTGCTGCTAAATCTAATTTGTTTCGTCTTTGCCTCCTAGATGTGCTTTTTAAACTTTTTTTTTTTTTAAGGCCTCAGTTTGGATAATGGAAAAAGATGGGGCATTTTATTTATAGCCTAATTGTCTTTTCCTACAGCGTTATTAGACTGTTTTACAAGGTCTGCTCTATGTCCTTAGAAGCAGAACTTCTAATTTAAAAACAGATTTGTAATTAAAGATGTTAAAATCCAAGAAGAATCTGGTTAAGTGCCCAAGCCTTCTCTTTTTGATTGTCTGCCATGGAGTAGTTGGCAAGAGTGTCACTGACTTGTCTAGACAGGTACAAAATCTTGTTACCAATACATAGTAGGTATGTGCTTTTCTGCCTGAAGTCTTGTGTTTAAACCCTTGCTTTCCTTATTGCTTATCTGTATCTTTAAAGGTTTTATCTTTAGTTTAATAAAAAGTACAACCGAAACCACCAAAACTTTTAAAATGAGATTGGGATGCACTGCTGAAATGAAGCATTTGAGTAACACTGGATTTTATTTACAGTTCTTTGTCAAGTGAGGACTTTTGTTATGTTTTTATTTTCTTACCAGAGACCAAATATCTTGAACTAAGAGCTGACTGAAGCATTTGAAAATACACATTAATTCTGCAACATGCAGGAGATTTTTTCGAGGAGCTCTGTTTAGACTCTGTAAAATATAAGTAAGCAGGAAAGCTGCTGTTAATTTTCTGTTCTATTTAATCTGAAAATCTATAGTTATTGCCTTTTGCAAACTGCATATTTGTTTCAAAATGTCATAGTTTCATGTTCAGCGTTCATCTTCAAAGTAGCAAAATGCTTGAGCAGCACATTTCACTTAACTTTCATGTTTATTGTTCTTTACTTTTTGCAGTAACTTTTTTGTTCTTTTTCTAGGGAGAAGGAAAATTTGCTTTGATTAACTAAAGAAATTGATACTAATGTAAAGGAGAGCAATGAAAAGATAAAGACAGTGTTTGTCTATCAAGCAGCATAAATTGGAAGCCAAAAGCTAAAGTAATTATTTTTTAAAATGTGTGTCTTTTTAAGCCAATTTTTAGATGTTTTAAACGTGTGCTCTGCATGTTAACCTCTGAGTGCTTGAGTTCAGTGCCTACTTTGAATCAAAGAAAAATAACTGTGCCTTATCCTAATACCTGGAATAATAGATCTGTTAGATTTTCTTCAGCAAAATCTTTAAACACATCAAGAGACAGAAGTGTGCTAATGGGCATGATTCATTTTACGTAATTTTCACTGGTTGGCAAAGCAGTCATATTTTCTGTACCTTTTGCTGAAGATCAGGAGTTTATAACATTAGCTGTTTGCATGGTGAGATAACACTGACAAAATCTAGATGTGGACAGTTGTTCCACGGAGGACATGGGGATTCAAGACCCATGTTGAATCTCCTGGAAAAATTAAAATTAAAATAATAGAAGTTAGTTGCAAGATGATGAAATCCATTTTTCTTAGATGACAGTTATCAGACAATTGATATTTATTGTTACCATCTCAGAATTCAGCCCTATTTTTAAATTCTTTTACTTAAAGAGTAGAAATCGTCAACATGCAATTTTTTAAATGTAAGCTCTTTGTTTGCTTTCCAGTTAAGACAATTATACTGTCAAGTGGCTTGAGCAGATGTTTTTATTTCTTTCCTTGGGAATCATAGATTAATCCTGTTCTTTAAATGCTACTTTTGTGCTTTACATTTTAGCACAGAAATGCTTGACTGCCTAAAACTATTTCACTTAGTGATGAGATTTATTCCTTTATCACTGCATTTTATTATTCCCAATATTCAATTTTAAATAGCCTAACCACTTTCCTTTTGCTCTTCCAGTTGGCTTTGTAGTGAGATGCAGTTTGAACTCATTTAAAAAAAATAAAAGTCAGTGACTTATTTCTCATGTGAAATCATTACATGAAATTCTTCAAATGAAGAGATTACAGGTATCAAGTTGGGCTTTGATATACTCATTTCACAGGATATTTAGTCCTTTCAGTAGACATGTGGAATGGTAAATCTTTACTTCAGTGAAGTGTATCAGCGTAACAGATGTTTTTCAGTGGCACTGTCTGGTTTTTCTCCCCTTATTGCTAACTTGCCTAAGAGGGTGGATAGCTAAATCTCTGGATCAAGAGTCTTTCTTGAGAGTTGATTTTCCCTGCCTCTGGAGAATATTGAATTGTCTAAGGAAATACTGAAACACCAGAATGGTGGAAGGGAAATTGAAATTACTGAGGTCTGTCTGTGACAGTGTCCTCTGGGAAAGAAGTAAGACAGCGTTCACTTTTATCACTTTAGGTATGTTTCCTTGGTGTGGCATGTGATTGCTGGGCATTTAGATTGTTGGGCGTGAAATTCAGGTTTTGCTTCTGCATTCTCTTTGAAATTGAAGGATTAAAATCCATTTCAGGTAGAAGCAGAAGTCACAGTTAACATTTCTAACCCAGAGGATCCGGTGTCAAGGTTAAGCACAAGTTAGTAAAATACCTGATTAAGGCATTTAAATATAATACCCGGTATTTGCTGAGCAGGAGTTGCCGTACTGATACAGAGTAGTCCTTGCTGAGAGATTTACAAATAATACGGATTTTTAAAGTCTGGTGGTTTCTCTCTCACTGAGAAATTTGAAGTGTTGCAACAATATTGCTGGTTTTGCCAGGTGATCCAGAGAATTTCGGGAGAAATGTCTTCAAATTTTGCCTGAGGTTTAAAGTTTAAATAACGCTTGTGCGGGGTAGATTTCTGCACTACAAGGAAACATCTACTCCTTTTAGTCACTACAGTAAGGAATCATTTAGATTGGAAATGAAACTTAAGAACATCAAGTGAAGCCATTTACCTGACACTGCCAAGTCCATCATTAAACCATGTCCCAAGTGCCAGTGAATTTAAATATGCCCAGGAATGGTGAGTCATCTGCTTCCCTGGGCAGCCTGTTCTGATGCTGGACAACCCTTTTGGTGAAGTAATTTTTTCTAATATCCAATCTAAACCTCCCCTGGCACAGCTGGAGGCCATTTCCTCTTGTCCTGTTGCCTGTTTCTGGGAGAAGAGGCTGACCCTCACTAGGTTACAGCCTCCTTTCCTTGTGGTTATGGAGAGCAACAAGGTGTCCCCTGAGCCTCCTTTTCTCCAGGCTAAAGGCCCCCAGCTCCCTCAGCTGCTCCTCGTAAGACTTGTGCTCCAGACCCTTCCCCAGCTGTGTTGCACTTCTTTGAATGGGGAGGGTCTCAGCTGTGACTTTCCCTCGGGATGGCCGCGGGGTCAGATGGCAGCTGAGCAGCAGTGGCAGTGCCTGAACTGGTGGTTCAGTAATAATAGTACTACTAATAGCTAAATGTCCCAAATATTGGGAGTTTGTGAAAACACTGTTTAGACTGAGTTTGTGTAAAGAAGAGAACCAAAGTTAGCAAAAGAGCAGGAAGGATGTGAAATACTTCTGGAAATGTGGGTAAGTAGTGAACCGAAAGCCTTTCAGCGTGGACCTCTGGATGTGTTGTATGTTCAGAAATCAGAAAAGAGATGAAGCATTTTGGACAGTGAGCAGTGTGGACTTGGAAAGGCCAGAAACAGTGTTTGTGTTGGGTAGTACGGATGGTTTCAAATGCAGTTTTTGTGTTCTCTTTCCTGCACCATTTGCTGCATCAGCATTGCCTATAAGGAAGGTCCTAGGGTTTTGTTTTTTCCATTGATCAGATGCAGCAGTCAACAAATAAACTGTTAAATGGTATTGATAAATAACATGACAGAAGACAAGAAAAGAGAGAAAATCAACTAGGAAATCAAAAAGACAGAAAGACAGAAATCAAGTAGGAAAATTGAACGTCCTGTGTATGGATGGTGTGACTTTTCTCTCACCAGAAAAGTAGGAGTTGGATAGAGGGGAGCTACAGGAGTCCAGTTTTTATCCAGCTCATCTTCCTTGATAGGTGCAGTAGAGGAATTACAATTAGCAATTTGGGTAGTGCCTCTGATTGCCAGCGTGCTGTTCCAGTGTCACTGGGGTGGGCAGACAGCAGGAGCCCGGGGAAACTGTGGTTTGTGGAAATCAGACTAAGTGTTGCCTGAAAGTGTAAAGGGAAGTAGTTGTAAATTGTGTTTTTAAGTAATGTGAGTAGTATTTGAGTTAATGATGAGCAGAAGAGCCTTGTTTGTGTATGGAAACAAAAACACTTGTAAATTTATGTTTAGACTGTTACACAGCTGTTTTCTGAGTGGTCCCTATCACTTAGGATGAGGTACATTGTAAACAGGCCAGTTGCTTTTTCTTTGTGGGAGGGGGAGTATAGAACAACCCCCTAATTTTTATGTATAGTGGGTTTCTAGTGAATAATATATCTGTTTTCTTTAGAAAGAAAATTCTGAATTGTTTTTTCTCATGGATTTTTAAGATTTCTGTGATTAGTAGCAGAATAAGAAATTCTATTAATGCACTGGATAATTCTGTGCACTAAATCTGTGCGTCGGATGTGTTAAACTGTGATAATTCCAAATGAACTAATGCAGTTGGAATCGGTTTAAAAGTAACATTTGGCATCAACAATTTTGTTTTTCCCAGAATGTTAATGATATAGTAACTTCTTGTTCCTTTCATCTAATTTTTCAGGAATTCCAGAAATGATAATGATCATGGTTTTTTACTTTTTATTGGGTCTGTATAACAGTTTTGGGTGACCTGAGTGAGAGAAATGTGGAAGTGCTGTTCTTGGTGAATTTTGGTGTCTGTAAATGATGTAGGTGAAAATACAAATTAAGCATGATTATATGTTTGATTGATTTAACAGAGTTCTTAAGCATTCTCTCACAGGGTTTCTTGGTTCTGCAGTAATACAGAAATTGAGAGATTGTTGACCTCTGCAAATATATTAAAAATTCTAGTGCATTATTCATTTTTGTGCTTAATTTGACTCAGCAGCTCTTCCATACCAATTAACTTGACATTCCATTTATTTTGGCCACTGATGTTTGCAGTGAAAATGTTAAATTGCCATTGTAAGAATTCTCTGCCAGGGAGGTGAGTAGAAATATGGAGAATGTATGAATTGAGAGTATTACAGTTTGGGAGGATTGCCCATATGCAGAATTAGAGTGGAGGAGCAGTGTTAGGCAAGCCCCAGTGTTCTGCTGATTTAAAGGGGGTGTGCTTCTCTCTCAGCTGACTGTAGTTTTCTTTAGGTTGAGCTGTAGTTAAGAAGTTTAGGGTACATCTGAGCCTGCCACTTAGGAACGGATTATTTTAAGAAAACCCAACCTTCTGGAAGCTTTTAACTGTTTGTGAGGTAGACAAAACAATTTCTCTGGAACAGTCAGAGAAATTACTTTTTGTGGGGAAGTTATGTGTCAGAAGTTGTCAGTAGTTGAACTGCTGTCTTCATGAACAAAAATTACTTCTGATTATGTACTGTACCCTCCTTAAGCATTTAAATGCTTTTGCTTACTTGTAGGGTTTTTTATAGTGTTTTGGACTGCTCTGAATTTGATATATGAAGTCTTTCAGTGGGTATTTCATGCTGCATTGTGTGTTTCCAGAAATGAATGTTTGATGATCTGGAGTAGAAGTCACAAAACAACTTAAATTGTGACAGTTAATACATGGGTCCCACTGGAATTTCACTTCTGATGCAAGCTAAAATAAAATGTGTCTTAATAGTCTGTGATACAAATGGATTTTTTAAGTCTTACAGTACTTCTTTCTTGAGTGCTTCAGATAATTTTGAATAGTAAATTGTGATTTCCTTTTCTGTTTTCCAAGCTGTTTTTAATCTAAAGCCATGTAAATTTGTTTTCCTGTTCCTAGTGGGTCATAAATTGCAAAAAGAAAAAGTAGTTTGAGTGTGTTCCTGGTAGTTTTTCTTCACTTCTGACGTACTTGGTAACTGAATTTGCTGAAGGAATTATTTTCTCTGTACCCTGCCCAGAAGCCAAAGCATTAAACATAATTTTGAAAGTAGTTAAGAAGTACATTAATTACTTTATCACCTTATGTTATGGGCAAATTAAACTAACAAGGATGATGTTGAAGTGCAGCGTTTCCAAAAATATGATGGGAAAAGCTTTTGTGGTATTGTGTTGAAATAATTATGTGTGCATGCATTTTGTAGAGCTCCTCAGATATCTGGCACCAAGGTCTTAAAAACAAGCCTGTACACTTCATTTGCTAGGAAAAACCAAACATAACCCTCTGGACTTTGGAATGCTGTATGTAAAAAAAACAAACAAACAAAAAACCCAGGAATTTTTTTCTGTGTGTCATTCCATCTAAGGTAACAATTGCTTTTGTAGTGGCTTCCATTCTTTAAGACAGTTGCAGAGTTCTAATCTTGGAAGATTTTGACAGTGAAGTTATTCCCTCTTCCTAATCAGTTTGTGTCAAAACGCATTTATGTTAAAATACATTTGTAATTATATAGCTAGCAGCTTCTCCCCTCCCCCTGCAAAGAGCATTCCTGAAGCTCAAGCAGGTCAAAAGACTGTTTAGTGGAAGCTTTTTTGGTATCTGATGCTGTATAAATAAATCTGAGAGGTGAGCACTTGCCATCTTCATGAAAACATGATAAGTGCTATACTTACTGACAAAAATTTCTTGGAGGAATTATTTCTGTATTGGGTATTTTTTATTATGCTAGGGAAAAGTAGTTAACATCTCTTTCAAAAGCTTTGTGGAATAGTAGGAGCTGTTCTGTCCTAAGTCTTTCATGGAGTTCATGCTGTTTCAGTTGGGTCTGTCAGAAATTTGCAGTAAACTTTCGGCTCATAGATGTTTTTATGTTCATTTTCTTTCATTTTAAATGTGTGGATCTTTACTACTCTTTGGGATAAATATTCCTTTCACTAACTCAGTTTTCAGGCAGACTATGATAACTTTAACTGTGGTGTTTTTACTGTTTTTTTGGTCATTATTTTTAAAAGTGGTTAATCATGAGGAGAATTACTTGCTTGTCAACAGGTCTGACAAGCAGAGGAAGGAGTTTGTACTTAATCTCAAATGCAGCAGGAGAGGAATACCCTTCAAAGCTTTCTAGCTCTTGGGTTGATATCCCCCTCCCCCATCAGTGTTGAATACAGTTTCTGCAGGGCATGAAAAACAGGTGTTTTTTTATGTAATGTTTCTCTGGAAGTAAACTTTAAAAATGCTAAAAGAATAACAGTTTTTAGAGATTTTGAGTTTTGAAAAGCAATGATTTGAATGCCTTGAAAGCAAGGCACACCAACCCACTCAAATGGGCTGCTGCTTAGTGTGTTCTTAATAAAAACGTGGGGTTTTTTTTGTATAGGCTTCTTAGATTGCCTGCTAAAGAAGCTTATCTTAAATGTCACAGCTGCCTTTTTAAAGTTGCCTGTATAAGGATATCCTGTTTAATTTGTTACCTTAACTACTCTGAGTAGCTGTAAGCAGCTGAGGGACCTCCAGTTGTCACACGAGTTCTTGCCTTGTAGCTGATGGGGAGTGCTGCTTGTTTCAAGAAAAGCGAAATACTTGTGACCTGTGCAACCGATACCGTTTGATGAAACATGCATGCACTAAGTGATGTTGTAGATGACAGACCTTCCTAGCTGCTCAAGGACTATGAGGAGTTGTTTCCTGTAGGGACTGGGAAATTGTGCTCTCTGCCTGAATGGGGAGACCGGTGCTCTGCAGAGATTTGCTGGGTCAAGACGGGTGGGTACAGAGATTGAGAATTTCCTTCCAGGATCAGAAAGACAGAGGGACTAAGAGAGCTGCAGACATCCTGGGACAGCGCTCAGGTTAGTGATCTGGGAAAAATGACGGAGAGAGGAATTTTTTGTTATGATATGCCTGAGGAAGGCTTGTTGAGGAGGAAGCCTACTACTTACTGATTGGAGATTTAATCTCTTCCAGTCTTAGGTGTGGCTTAACAACCATTCTGAGGTAATAAGGACACTTGAGATTTCTTTTTCTCTCCTTCCCCAACCGATCTCACTCCTTTTATGTGGGTGTGTATTCACATACATCTATTACTTACATTCTGTAAGCACTGGAGGAGACCTGCATACAGCTGTCTGAAGAATGGCAGCTTTTAATAGGTTGGGATCATGACTAGATAAGCGGTTTGTAGATCTTCCTGTAGCTTGGTTTTACTCAGTGGCTGATTGTAAACTTGATCGTTTAGCAAGACCAGGATGTAGAAACTAGACACAAGTTTCTTGTGTTTTCCAGGATAGCTCTGGAAGGCTATTTATATAATAAATTTCTGATTTATTGGTTTCAAAAGTGATGGAAAACTCAGTTGTATTCAAGAAGGAGAGGGCTTTTGAACTGTTCCAACTGGAAGAATGCAGCCTAATGACTTTTGATTTGACAAACTTTACTGCAAGTGCTGGGTGAGCAAAATGTTGGAAACTGCCTCAAACCTACTGGTTTCCCCTGTTGTAATGTTGGTTGCTAAACTCTGTCACCATAATCCTGTGTGGTTTCTGGACTTCTGAGTAACTTTGCAGCGTGGCTGGCAGGGCATTGTCTGGAGGAATCCTCTCTGGTGTTCACTGCCAGCCCTGCGTGTGCTGCCCTGACCATTTTGTAGGAGTTCTGTCGTCTGGGGCACCCAGACCACTACAGATACAGCTTGTGCATCCCATTCTTCGTGGGGAGACTTCCATCTCAGCTAAATACAAACCAGGTTTTGAGAAAAGGCTCACTGACTCTTGTCAAAAAAGTTTTAACTCTTTCTGCGTCTGTGCTCTTACAGATGAAATGACCTAGTGATTTCACTGAGTGTTAAACAGTAACTTCATTTTTAAATGCTTTGCTTTTATAATGAGTATTTTAAAAAAGTTCTTGGAACTTCATCTGAAAACTTTGAAAATGCCTTTGTAAAAACCAAACATGTATGGCTTGTGTCTGAAAAGAAAAAGTGCCAGATACTCAAATAATTAAAATGTCTCACGTTCTAAAATTGTCTTAATATTTTAACTAAAATTTTGTGCTTGACTGAGGGTTTGTAATAGATTGTAAAACTGTTCTGTAGTGGTTTTTTTCTTGTTTTTTTAATTATTACACTTAGACCAAAAAAGACCAAAATGCTTATTTTTTATGTCAGACATAACACTTTGAAACCCGCCCATTCTCTCCTGCTGTGCAGCGCTGTGGGTGCTGCTGCCAGCTCCCTCCGAGCACTTGGAATGAGCTCACCTTAGGGAGTATGACCTTGCTGTGGGCTGCTGCAGGTGAGCTGGCAGCTGGATGAGGTGCTCCTGTGCTCCAAACAATTGCTTCCTACCTGAGTTGGGTTTTGGGGAAAACAGAGCAAGAAAAACTCTTGAGAGAGGGTTCTCCTTAGAGAGGAGCAGGATGAGGGACCCAAGCTGTTGGGGACTGTCCTCAGGAATAAAAGGAACAATTTGGGAGGCTGCCAGAACTGCCGTTGGTTGAGCAGATGCAGCCAAGAGAGTGATGTGTTAAGGAATGTGCTCTTTGCTGTTTTGTAGGCTCGGGATGGGAGCGGTCCCTCCTCATTGCTGGGCATCAGGATTTTAGGGCTGGTGAAGGGTTGACTTCAGTTTAAAGGGTTTATTAATGGCTTTTTTGTTTGCTTGCAAATGAACCACTAGTTTTAAGATCATTTTGGCAGGCTGAGAGCTAGAAAAGCAGAAAAAAAAATACTACCTGTGTGAAATATGCTGCTTCCATGTAAGGGAATTGAAGCTGTCGCAGCCATGTTTCTGTTAACAGAAAAATGTGTACTGTGCTAGCTTTGCTCCATGAGAGAAAAATCTGTTGATTGTAGTTCTGTCAATCAGTCAGATGTTCATCTCACAATCAGTGGTACGTCTGAGAATCGGTGATCTGAGGTGGGGGAGAGTGAGACAGTCTTGGAAATGGTTGCCTGTTGTTGAAGATGTATAAAAACAATTTCAACATATTCCTTAATAAAGAGGTTTCAAACACCACAAAAACTGCCCTTTCAGGAATCTGCTCAAGTGACAGTGCTCTCTTCCAAGCAGAGAGCAGCTTTCCCCAGGAATTGGATTATGATCAGATTTATAGGAGGGCCAGATGTACTCACTGCTTAGATTAACACTCAAAGAAAAAAAATTAAAAAGCCACATAGAGAAACTGAGTTCAAGCATTCATTCAAACTCTGAATGATACCTGCAGTTTTAGTTTACTTTATTACCTGCTTTCCTTATCTCATTTGAGTTCCAAAACAAGCCCTGAGTCATACATTCTTGTTCTAAAAGCTAAGTTAAGTTGGAAGACCCGAGGGCAGGCTCTGCAGGGTTCTGCTGTGCCACAAGAGGGCATTTTTTGTGCCAACTTTGTGACTGTTAAGGACTGAATCTACTTTTAAAATGTCTCACTTCGGATTAATTAATCTTGAAAGGCAGTTGAAATGATGCATCTTTTCTCGAAGCTCCTTAGTTTCATTATTAAGCATGGCTTTAGATCTTTGTTTTCCTAGATAACATGGGATTTTTGGATGATTTCTGTAATTACATAAAGCCTGAGAATCCAGAGTAGAATTGTGGTACGTTTGGTGTCTGGTGAAGTTTATTTAAATGATCTGCCTAGTATCGATTACAAGGAATTAAGTTAGACATTGGAGAAAATAATGATGCTAGAACTGTTTTTCCTTTTAGGACCACTAACTTAAAATAATGTGGTTTGGTGTGGGAGATTGTGATAATAAGGACAGTGTATCCTTCCTGTTTATGTGGAATATGAGGCCAGTACAAACAGAGGCAGTGTACTATAAACACAGCAACATACAGTACTTTGAATATTGCAAGATATCATTATGCAAACATTTTATGGAGTTTGCATTTAATCACCAAAGATCAGCACGGTTGTGAATGGCAGAAAGAAGCTTCAGTTGCCATTTAATTTGGAGCTGCTCACCCTTTTCAGTAAGCCCTGGAAGAGCTGGGGCTGTTGCTGCTCCTTGTGCACAGGGGTGGGTGTCTGCATGGGATTGCTCCCTGGTGTGCCTGGGGCGTGCGTGTGCCTGTTGTTCCCTGGGAGCAGCACGGAGGTGTCCTGCCTGCTCCCCTCAGTGTGAGAGGCTGCCTTCCCTCCTTTATCCCCATTCCCAAGCCTCTCCTGCGGTAAGCTCCTAGCAGAGCTGCAGGAGCAGCATGCCACAAGAGCGTGTCCAAGTTGAAGTACATCTGGTGTTGAGCGTTCCTCGGGAAATACGGCTGCGGGGAAGAGCATCTAAGCCAGATGAGTTGTTCTGGCAGGTTGGGGTTGTTCTGCCAGCTCCACTGATCTTCAGGGGCTTTCCGATCTCACTGGGAGCGAAACATAATCGTGGTAGGGTTTTGTTTGTTTGTTTTTTTAAAGTACGGGGGTTTAAGCTTTGCAAACCGTCGCTTGTGCGTTCGGGTTGGTGGGCCAAACTTGGGATGGAGACGAATACTAGAAGAACAGCATTGAGGGCTTGGAAAGCTGACACAAATTTTCTGTGTGCAGCAAAAATTGGCTGGATTGTTTCAATGAGATTTTTTCGCTCCACCAAATTCTAACTTGGAATAAAAAACCACATTTTTTTTAATAACCAACCTGTGAGTTATTAAACTTAGATAATATCTGATCTCTATCCATAAAAACTGAAGTTAGGGAAAGACCTTTTGCTTTATTTACTTCAGTCACTTGGTTTGTTTTTTTTCTTCAGTTCATAAATCAAATTTGTACTGAAATTGTGCCTTTGAAAGTTAGCGAGTGGTGTGCTCTGCCTCAGGAAGACAGACAGCTGTGCTTTTGTCATTTGGTTCTGCAGCACCTCTGCATGATTATTTAAAGGATGTCTGAAGCCTTGAGTACTTCATGTGGAGGGGTTTGTTGGCACCAGTAATTTCTAAACATCGGTTAAATAACTTACTTGTAATAATGCTAGCCACTTAGATTTGGCATGGTTCATTATGAAAAACAGGAATTATTCTGCTGATGTAGTTTTCTATTGGGGATTTTTGAAATTGTGCTGAATATTGTTCCTGAAATTTATGTGCTTTTGTATATTATGTGCCTGGTTTCATGGCTTGCTTGGTAATAATTGGATTACTCCATTGCTCGGTTTGGTTTTATTTGTTTTGGGTTTTTTTCTCCTTTTTTCTCCTTTTTAAGAAAATCTACTTTATTGACTTTAAAAAAGAAGTTTGTGCAAACCATGTTCTAATGCATATGCTTGAAAGAGGAGGGGGCAAACTAAATTTGTGCTGACAGAAAGGATAACCGTAATATTGCATTTAAAAAACCCCAACCAGCTGTATTCTGTGGTGCTCCTGTGTCTTCTAACTTCTATTGGAGAATTTGAGTATTTCTGCAATGACAAGGTGCATGTGTTGGTATCTCCTATTATTTACTCTTAAGGAACAGTGTTTCAGTCATTAAAAAGAGTTTATTAAGACTAGGATGGCAATTAAAAACCTTTTAACGTATGTCTCTCTCTAAGTCTTTCTGGTGTGTTTCTGTATAGAAATACAAAAGTAACTAGTTCCAAACTAAAGGCCTATTCTTTTTGCAGTGCTGAGGGTTACAATGAAAAATGTAGACAGCTGCTGGAGATTCGGGTTTATAGATGCTTTTAGAGAGATTCTGTTGAATGAATAAAGGCTAATAAAGTGTTTGTAGTCTTTGGCTAGCCCTGCTTGGATTCTTAAAGCGTGCTCATATAAGAAGTGCTGGCATAATTGACACCAAGTAATTATTGTTTTGAAAGTCTTAATTGGGGCTTGGCATGGATTACTCATGGAACCTTTGTTTTCCTCTATAAATTCTGCTATAAATTGGTGTTGAACTGCAGGGGAAACTGGTGGAAGTCCAAAGGTAGACAGACCCCTGTGCAACAAATGTGCTTGCCTGCAGATACATACATGACTTGAAACCCATACATACTGCCAATAAAACACCTTTCAAAAACCTTTTTCTTATCATCTAGATTCTGGGAAGTATGACAAGTTATGCTAGCTGTATTTAATAACAAACATACCCTCCCTCTTCCTACACATGCATGTGTGGAAATGACAGGACTTAACATTTGCATCAGCACAGAACTGCAGAACTTGTCTTCATACACAAACGAGGTAAAAATCATAATGGATTTGTGGAAAATAAGCTTTAAATGTCTTGTCAGAGGGCAAGCTTTGGATGGGAACATTTTACAGAGATGCTGCTAGTATAGTAAATATTCTAGTGGAGAGCTATCCAGCAAATCAAGGAGTAGATTCCAGGCAAGTTCCAGTAAAATGTCATTGTTACTTTAAATTGTTAAAGTTCTTGGATTCTACAATAAAGGGCCTGTTGTAGTGTAAAGTATAGTCAGCCTTCAGACACAACAACAATTGCTTTTGTTCATACATGTGATGTAAATGGCAGTTTTCAACTTCTTTATGACTTCTGGTGCCTTCAGAATGGCTTTGTAAAATAGTATTTTCAGTTAAGATGACTCTTATTGAATAGGCTGAGTATTTTTCATAACAGTTTTCTATTTATACACTCGAATAAAAAATACTTGTTTGTAATATTTTAAGCCATAAATGCTTTTCTTGTTTTTGAATCATTAGAGCAGTGAAGGTCGTGTTTATGTGCTGCCCAAGAAATTTTTGCTTTTTGCAGTTCATAACAGGACAGGGAAAGAGTGGAGGGATGTGTACACAGTGTGAGCAGCTGTATATATATAATGTTTGGACATGAGCTTTCCCGAGATGGTTAGGAGGTTACTCAGTTCATACTGGTCAGCAAAGGAGGAAACATTAAGTCCCTGCTTTACTTCTGTGATTGCTGAATTACTTGGTGTGGAAAAAATACAGTAGCTATCAAAACAAACAGCGTATCATTACGGGATGTAACTAGAGCATGTCTACTTGGTGGTTTAAAGCCAGGACCAAATCCTGGGCATGTTAATTTGGCCAGGATGCACATGTGCATACTTGCAGTGCTTTTCAATATGTCACGTGCTGCCATTCTGTTGCAGACAAAATTGTTTGGTGTGGAGAATACAGTACCTCAACATAGGCATTGTACTTCCGTAAAATCCTCTGTGTGAGATATTCTAGGAATTTGAAAAGGACAAAAAAGGGGGAGAACACTTTTAGTTAAGCTGGAGAGGATATCTGTTTGACTGGAACAGAGTATTTTTGCGTGTGTTCCTTAAATATATGAGTGGTTTGCAATTTCTGTGCATAAAGTGCTGGAACAAAACCAGAACAATAGCACCACACATCAAATCTTTGCTTGTTTATAAAGTCTCTCCTACAACTGTTTAATAAATAGGAGAACAATGAAGTTAGTAAAACAAATAGGAATTGTTTTTCCTATTGCTCAGCACATGTATTTGGTTGTTTTCTACTTCATCTCTGCATCATTTATTATAATTGGTATGAAATCATGTCTCTGTGCTGGTTATTTGCACTGTTATAGGTGTGGGCAGATGCATTTACTGCCTATTTCATTCATGGTTTTTATGAGGGGGGAATCTTGAAATATAACAGATGGTGTCTGACTTGGTTAATGAATGTAAAGGTTATTTAGTGATGATTCAGGTGGTGACCTTGAAGATTGCCTTTTCAGAAAATGAAATTTCTTCAGCAGTTAATGTTCAAACTTGTCATCCATTTTGAGGCATTTGTTAAGGCCTTTTGTTTTTAAGCTAAATGATGAAATTAGATTATAGATTATGTGTTCACAATTTCCAGTCTTACTAGAGCTGGACTTCTGTCAGTATTTAAAAAGATCAAATTTATGTAGCTAAACTACCCAAAGTAAGAAAATAGTTATTGCTGTTTATTTCTGAACAATCTAATAACCATGTGTGTTTCTTAGGTAGTTAAATTCTGGCCTAAAACTTTGTAGGTATACATGCATTTAATTTTGTGTGGAAGATTTGGGTAAACCATCCTGCTGTGGTTTGTGTTGTTACACCTGGGCGTGTTTGTCCTGTCTTACCTCTTCTGAAGTCAGTGTAGTGCACTTGTTGCCTTGAGCGTGAGGATTTGCTAGGTCTGTGTAATTGTCAGAGTAGCTGAGGTTTTGTGTGACCATAAATTCAGCTGCATCATGTGAACGTAATTAACTCTCATTATGTGTGCCTCATGAGTTCCATTCAGTTATCCGAGTTGTAATCAGCTGAAGAAGTGGTGGAGGTCCTGTGTTCACCAGCCACGCAGAAGAAATGTAGGAATGTGTAAACAGTGGTGTGGTTTGTGTTGGGAGGGCTGGAGCTCAGGGGCCAGCGTGGAGTAGCACTTCAGGACAAGGGAGCTGAGACTCCA
>WAAG01071837.1:9622-50145 GCA_013390105.1 Tichodroma muraria
TTCCCAGATCCCACATTCCTGTCTGTGCTTTCCCAGATCCCACATTCCTGTCTGTTCCTTCCCAGGTCCCACATTCCTGTCTGTGCCTTCCCAGATCCCACATTCCTGTCTGTGCTCCTTCCCAGGTCCCACATTCCTGTCTGTGCCTTCCCAGATCCCACATTCCTGTCTGTTCCTTCCCAGATCCCACATTCCTGTCTGTGCTCCTTCCCAGATCCCACATTCCTGTCTGTGCCTTCCCAGATCCCACATTCCTGTCTGTGCCTTCCCGGATCCCACATTCCTGTCTGTGCTTTCCCAGATCCCACATTCCTTTTCCTTCCCATCCCCTAAAGGCCTCAGGATCTTCCTCAGGATCTTTCCCAAGTCCTGGAAAAGTCTCCAATGCCCATCCTGGCCTGGTTTTTAGGAGCTGTCCTCCTCCAGTTCACAGTATGTCCGTATCCCAAAATTTATTTCTTATCCCATGTTTCCCAGCCTGCGTTTTCCTGTTTCTTACCAATGCCCAAATTTCAATTTCCTTCACATCCCAAGTCCCTCTCTGCCTGATGGAGAGCAGAAAATCAAGGAATCCTTCACTAAATCCCTCCTGGATCTTACTTTCCCAGGATCAGCTCCCTCACGACAGGGAGGCTCCCGAAAAACTTACAGCACACGGATGGGATTTTTGGCCTAAAATTCCTGAAAATTCATCTCCTTTGTCCTTTTTTTTTCCATGTAGGGAGGGAAAGGTGACCCTGGGACCACTGGTGACACCGGGCAGAAAGGGACAAAGGTAGGACATGGATAAAATCCCGGGAAATCTCCATCCTTGGAGCTGCCCAAAATCCCTGGGAACATGGTGGAACAGCTTTGGCTTGGATTGGGAGCTGGAGAAACATTCTCCAGAGCTCCTTCCAACCTCAACCACTCCGTGCTGATCCTGGGAAATAAAAGTTGGGAAAAGCAGAGATGGGGAAGGAGCTTCCAGCACCCTCAGAATTCCTCCTCTGCCCTCATTCCCTGTGATCTCCTTTATTCCCAGGGCTTGCGAGGGCTCCCAGGTCGGATCGGCGCTCCCGGAGCCAAGGGCAGAAAGGTGAGCCAAGCCCAGCTTTCCACCCTCCAGCTGCCCCATTCCCAGAACTGCTTCCCACTCGTTCCCAGGAAAGCTTCATGCATGGAATCCTGAGGAATCCACCCCATTTCTCTGGGAAAATCCCCCTTGGAAGGCCTGTGAAGAGCAGGAATCACAGTTAAACCTTGCAGGGAACTTTGGGATAATCTGGAGTTAAAAACTGAACTAAACCCTGCCCAAATCCCTCCAGATCCATGGCATGGAATCCTGAGGAATCCACCCCATTTCTCTGGGAAAATCCCCCTTGGAAGGCCTGTGAAGAGCAGGGAATCACAGATTGGGAAGCTTTAAGGCTTGTAGGGAATTTCAGGATAATCTGGGGTTAAAAATTGAACTAAACCCTGCCCAAATCCCTCCTGATCCGTGTCTTAGCAACGGCCTGGGCTCAGTTCTAAATTGGTGCAGGGCTCTTATCAGCGCCGTTAGTCCCTTATCAGTAAACAACGCTAATGAGCCCTAATGGGCTTTTTATGGAGGGGCCGGAAAGCCTGATAAGAGAAACGGGAGCTGTTGCTGACAGGGCCGATATTGTTGCTATTGTGGCCTTAATACTTTTTAATTAATATTATTTGTGTCATTATTGTTATTAGGATTCGGTTTCATCAGCCCCCGCCCGGCTCCATTTCGGAACCGAATTTTTGCCGAGGGAATTTCCCACCTACTTTCCTCTAGGCGAGCTTGGAGTTGGGATAATCTCCCGGTCCTAAGGATTTCCAATTACCTTGGTTATGAGTTTAGTGCTAATTGGTTAATTTGTCTCGTTCGTTAGTAGTTATATTTCAGTGGTCTGAAATTTCTAGGCTGACGTGAGACTCTATCTCTGTCACCCCCGGATTATCCCTTTCCTTGCTTTTCCAGAGTTTTCCCAATGTTTTTGGGGTTCTTTGTCTTCACAGCCCCTCCACTGCTTTTCCGTCCACAGGGAGAAATTGGCAGTCCTGGAAAACCGGGAATTCCAGGATCGAATGGACAACGTGGACCAAAGGTGAGGATCTGAATCATCACAGAATCATGGAATGGTTTGGGAAGGGACATTGAAGATCATCCCACAAGAGTTTTCCCCAAAGTTTTCCCAAATCCACCTCTGAAAAATGCTCGTTTCTTCCAAAGGGCATAAATTGGGTTTTCCTGGATCTGTTCCCATAAATCAGCATGGATTGGGTGAAGATTCTTGGATATTGGGATTGGGATCTTTACTCACCTCCACAACTGAGTTCATCCATCCCAATCCTGATGCTCCACAGGCTCTTTTCCATTTTAATGGGAATTTTCCCTCTCCTGGAGTACCACCAGTGCCCAGACTGAGGTGACACTCAGTAAATAACTCTAACCCAAGGAAAAAAGAGTTTATTCCCAAAATCCCAGCCTTTCCATGCCCATGTTAGCCATGATTTTACCTTGGCTCCTTCCAGGGCAAACCAGGACCCTCAGGGAACGACGGCGCCTCGGGAATTCCTGGGGAGAAAGGAGAAAAGGTTGGTACTGACCACGCTGCCATTTCCAAGGAATAAATCCCATATCCATCAGGTGGAGTTAACAAAATTTAACATTTTCCACATCACTGGTGCCCTTTCCAGAGGGGAAATGTCAACTGGCTGGAACGTTAGGGTGGGGAATGCAGTTGGAAAAGGGCAGGAGAGAGAGGTCTCCTTAAGTTCACCTCTGTCCATGGATAAAATCCCAGGTTTAGTGTGAGGAAAAGCCATCCAGAGGGGCTGGGATTCGCTGTCAGAATTATTCCACCACCATTCCCAGGGTAAATCCCTGGGACGCTCTGGGGTAGGAAAAGTGGATCAGGCTGTGGCCACCTTGGCATGTCAGATGGAAAAGGTCTCCAAGCTGATCCTGAGTTCTGTTCTCATCTGCCTGAGGAACTCCCACCTGGATCACTCCTCACCTATCTTCCTTCTCAGCATTCCATAATTTCCTGCTTTATTCCTTTAAAAAAAAAAAAAAACCACTAAATTTGCACTTTTCCATAGGGGGAAAAAATGTGGATTTCTGTTAAACCAGTAAATTTTCAAGGGAAGAAACAAACCCAGACAAGCACAATCTCAGCAGCCTCCATCAAGTCTCCCGGCATTTTCCAGCCCCTCAGGCCCTTCCCACATTCCAGTCTCCAGCAGATTTGGGATCTGAAAGGATTTTATTGGTAACAAATCTGTTCCTCGTTCCCTGACGGTCGAACGCCTCCTGAAGTCTCTGGTTGGAGGCTTGGAGATCATTCCCAGGGAATTCTCCTTCCCTTCCTCTCTTGGTCTCCTCCTCTCACACAGATTTGTTTCCCACCACTGCTGGGTCTTGGATTTTTCCTTCTGCTGGGTTTCATGGGAATATTTTCCATTCTAGCAGCTCCAGGAGAGAGCTCAGTGGTGAAGATAAGTGGGAAATTTATAAGTTTGGGATCTCCCTTTTTCCTTGTTTTTCCCAAGGTTGCAAATGAAAGGATTCTGCTTAGGTGAGCTGGGAGAGCTGGGAATTTTAGGAATTCTTGGGAATAGTTGGATTGAAAATCCATGTCACCAAGCACCTTCTGGACAGGGAAAGGTGGAGAGCAAAGCTCTCACCCCAAAGGAATGTGGAAGGTGTTCCCATATTCCCAGTGCCATGGAAGTGTTTGGATGATGTTTGGCTGCCCCATCCCTACAACCCCCTGTGATTCCCAGGGAGCCAAGGGAGTTCCTGGATTGGGAGGATTCAAAGGACAAACGGGATGGCCCGGGAAGCCTGGAGGGGCCGGAGCAGCTGGACCTCGAGGGCCACAGGGCGAGCCAGGCCCACAGGTGAGCAGCAGGCCCTGGATCCCACAGGCCCTGGATCCCACAGGCCCTGGATCCCATAGATCCTGAATCCCACAGGCCCTGGATCCCAGCAGGTCCTGGATCCCAGCAGGTGCTGGATCCCAGCAGGCCCTGGATCCCAGCAGGTCCTGGATCCCAGCAGGTCCTGAATCCCAGCAGGTGCTGGATCCCAGCAGGTCCTGGATCCCAGCAGGTGCTGGATCCCATAGATCCTGAATCCCACAGGTCCTGAATGCCACAGGAATCCCACAGGTCCTGCATCCCACAGGTCCTGGATCCCACAGAAATCCCAGCAGGCCCTGAGTCCCACAGGAAATCCCACAGATCCTGAATCCCACAGGAATTCCACAGGAATCCCACAGGTCCTGAATCCCACAGGTCCTGGATCCCACAGAAATCCCAGCAGGCCCTGAGCCCCCCCAGGAATTCCACAGGAATCCCAGCAGGTCCTGAATCCCACAGGCCCTGAATCCCACAGGAATCCCAGCAGGCCATGAATCCCACAGGAATCCCACAGGCCCTGAATTCCACAGGTCCTGGATCCTACAGGAATCCCAGCGGGCCAGGAATCCCTCAGGAATCCCACAGGTCCTGAATCCCATAGATCCTGAATCCCACAAGTCCTGGATCCCACAGGAATCCCACAGGCCCTGAATCCCACAGGTCCTGGATCCTACAGGAATCCCAGCAGGCCAGGAATCCCTCAGGAATCCCACAGGTCCTGAATCCCATAGATCCTGAATCCCACAAGTCCTGGATCCCACAGGAATCCCACAGACCCTGAATCCCACAGGAATCCCAGCAGGCCATGAATCCCACAGGAATCCCACAGGTCCTGAACCCCACAGGAATCCCACAGATCCCGAATCCCACAGGGATGCACACCTGGACACCCTCGTGTGACCCGAGGCCCCTGGAGTGTCCCCATGTCCCCATCTCCCACCTGTCCCACGCTGCCTCCCGAGCTCTCCCACGTTCCCTCTTTCTGCGGGATCTCCATCCACATATTTCATCTCCCGGTCCGGTTCTCTCCGGAGATTTTCCGTCCCCTTTCCTCCCCTCCTTTCCCATCTCTTCAGGGGAAGATTTGACCTCTCCACGGAGAGATAATTCCAAGTGATCAGGGCGTCGAGGCGTTAATTATCCCAGGATCAGGATGCCAAGGCTTGGGAAGGAGCCGGTGGCTCTCAGCTCCCGTTTTTAATGAATATTTTTGCATTCCAGCCACGCTGGGCACCTTTAGAAACGTAGGGAAAAAAATCCTGGGAAATGAGATGCTAATTCCATCGATGAGTAGGATCACCCTGCCCTGGAAGTGTTCTTGAGACAGCTCTGAGAAATAAAGAACTTTCCAAAGTGAAAAAAGCCTGGAAATGAAAATTCCCTCCGTGGTTTTGCTGGCAGAGTTTCAGGCTTGGATTAAAGAATATAAAAATTACCTGGAAGATCCAAGAATAAAAGAAAAGTTGGAATAAAATAACCTGAAAAAACAAATTTTATCCATAAGCCCTGCTTGATTCCTGACAATAATTTGGATTTTGGATGATGAACGTTGGGACAATTCCCAATTTTCTGGGAAAATCTGAATGAATCTGGATCTCATCAGATCCACTCTCCCAGATCTCCAAGGTCTCCTCATCCTACAGATTTTTGCAGGAATTCTGGCATGGATGGGTCACAAAATAATCTCTATTCCACCTCATTCCAGCAAAATTTTCCTACTGTTTTTCCCAAGCCGATATCCATTGACAACTTTAAACGCCACATCAGCTCCATCGGGATCAAATATTGGCAGGATCTGGGCAAATTCCACACGAAAGATAATGTTTTAATTCAGTAAGTAATTAAAAACTACAATAGCAGTATCTGGAATGGGAGATGTTGATCAGAACACGAGGCTGCTCTTCAGAAAGACAAAAAAATATGATCCCGTGGAATTCACAAAAACCAAAAAAAAGGGATTTAAGGCAAGAACAGAGGGATGCAGAGCAGAAAGGATTAAAAGGAGCTCAACCCACATCCAGTAATTTTTATTTTTTATTGTGGCACCAGATCTCCTTAATCAACTCCTTTATCACAAAATCGACTTTAAAACAACTCCCAAATATTTCCTTCCTCCTCCCCAAAAGGGACTTGGATTTTCTCCCTGCTAATTTGCCTTATGGAAGCTGAATTTTACCTGGAAAATGCCTCTGGAAGTCTTCCATAAAAAGGCATCTTCCTTAAAAATAAGAGCTCGAAGTCACTGAATAAAGATGCTGGAAGTGTGACAGGGGTCTTGAAAAGGAATTTTGCAGGTGGGATATAGGAAGAAGGTGGAAAAAGGTCCTTCCAGAACAATAAAATATGGATTAAATCCCACTCCAGCCCATGGAAACAAAATTATTCTTCCTTCTCTTGCTCCCCGGGCTGTGCCTTGCCATGAAAAATAAATCAAAGGAATCACAGGAGGGAGGAGGGAGCTGAAAAGTACAAGATTCCCTCATGGATATTTAAAAAGGCTGGAATTTTTGATGTTATTAGCAAGCCCAGAAAAGCCCGTCTGGGATAATAAATGGCTTTTTTTGGACACTGATTAAAGAGAGGCTGTGAGGTGCCACTTTTTCCACCCACACTGCTCCTTGGCTTCTCCTGGAATTAAAGGAGAAACTCTGGGAACGGCTTGTGGGGGTGGGACAGAGGGAAAAAATTCCAGAGCACTGATCCCATCCTGTCTGGAGAGCACCTGAGGGGCTCTGAGTGTCTTCTACTGATTCCCAGGTTGGGTTTTAGGGGGAAAATCCTGAAGAAATGTGGGATATCTCTGGAAGTGCTAACTGAAGTCTCCTTTTCCTCTCCAGGGTCCACCAGGGAAAAGAGGGAGATCCCAGCCCTGCCTCCAGGGGCCCCCGGGCATGGATGGGCCAAAAGGAGAAGTGGTCAGTATGGGAATGACCCAGTGGGGTTCCTCAGCACTTCCCAAAATTCCAAACTGGGGTTGGAGGAGCCTTGGATCTGCCACGTTTCATTTCTCAGCTCTCCAAATTTTACAACAAGGGCAGAGACGTTGAAATCCCAAATTCCAGGCATTGGGCCTGGGCAGCGCTGCCCAGATTTCTGCCTGGAGGTGTCTCCAAAATTCCCTTGGGAAAACATCAAACTTTGGATGAGCACATCCTCGAGGCAGAGCAGGAATGATCCAGTAATCAGCACGGGGCAATTAATGCGCAATTAATGCTCAGCAGAGAATTCCAACAAGAGCTTCAGATCCCAATCCCAGCCTGTTTGGGGTCAGTCCCTGCAAATCTCAATGTCCCAAGGGATTTTAGGATCGGGAGTGGCACTGCTCTAACTCCATGTGCTGCTGGTGGATAATGTGATTTTTCCTGGCACTGGAAGTGAGCATGGATTGAGAAAAATGATCCTCCCAGCTTTAATTGGGATCATCCTTCTTGTGCTCCTTGTCCTTTAATATTTTTAAGGACCCTTAATCCACAAATCCAGTTTCCAGCAGTTCTGAGTGGAAAATTTGTCAGAGTGTTTTTATCCCTTGTTGACAAAGCTCAACATCTCCTGGTTTTCCCATCTTTCCAGCACTGGAATTGCAGCTTCAGTTTCAAATCTCCTGCTTGAGCTGATTCCCAAAGATTCTGTGCAGGCCAGACCCTCTCCATGTATCCGCCTCTTCCAACTGGAAAATAAACCTGACTTAAGGTGTTAAAATCCATGTTGTTGGGATGCAGCAGGGCTCCCAAAAAATCTGGGATCTGATGGACACATGGATGAGGCCGTTCCTGTCTGCCCGCTGAGCTGCTTGCAGATATCCCTAGGATTTATAGGAACACACGTGAGGCTTTTTACCCGTCTCCCTTCTGAGCTATCATCCCTAAGGAGCACTTATTCCCGGAGCATTTCATGGACAATCTCCGGAGATTTGGTAACGATGGAAGTGTTTTTAACAGGGGGAAGATGGTCCCGCCGGGCAGAAAGGAGCCAAAGGGGATCCGGGCCTTTCCGTGAGTGCTTTCTCCCGAGATCGTTTCCCGTTACGGGGCAGAACGGAGAAAATCGGCCAAGCCGGCCCTAAGAGGCTGAGGGGAGGAGGGAGATGCTGAGGAACGGATTCGCTCCGAGAATATCCGGGAAATGTGGCTCTTGGTGTTAGCCAGGCTCGGCAGAGCAGGGGGGGGAGCAGAGCTGGGCTCTGCAAAGCCAAGCCTAAAGCCCCGGGCTGATTTTCCCCTCCCCAATGTCTTTCCCGTGACTCCCGGCTCCTGCTTGGCCGACAGGATCGGTGCTCCAGGGCGGATCCAACCCCAAAGGAAAAGCAGGAGAGGGGAATGTGCCCCATTTTCAAAGGCTTTAGGGAAAAGCTGCTGCCACGGGCCTCTAAATCCTGAGGAAGAAGGAAGGGTTGACCCACATGGATCAGGACAAAATTCCTTTTGCAGCTCCCTCCACATCCCTTCAATCCTGGATTTTGTGCCACTTGACTGATACACGGGGATATTTCCATTTTGCCAGGGTGTGGATTAATTTTCCAAGCAGGGGGGTTGTGGGAAAGGATCCCCTAAATTTGGGCTGCTGAAAATTCCAGCTCCCTACATGGAAAACGCCCCAAAATTAGGAATCCTAAGAAGGATAAGAGATGATGACCCCAGGAAGTCCAGTAGGACATGGAGCATCCCACAGGGAAGATTCCCAATGGGATCAGTGGCCTTTGGCTGTCCCAGGGATGAAGGATGGGCTCCAAATCCATGAGATTGGAAGTCTCGCTCCATGGGGAACGGCGTTGGCTGGGAAAGGGGCAGAGAAAGCAGGAGGAGGTGCAGCTCCAGGTCATCAAATGTGGTTCCACAGCTCATTCCCAAGGGGCAATCCTGGGGGATACTTCGGGTGCAGGTGTCTCCATGGCTTTTCAGAGCTCAGGGAAGTCTGGGAGATCGTGGCTTTAGGGACAACACCCGGAGGGTGGGGACACTCCTTGGAAAGCCAGCCCAGGCTGGAGGCGTGACACGGCTTGGGGTCGCATTCCTCGCGGCCAGAGGAGCTGGCTGCAGGAAAACCGGGAATTTCCAGGGGGAATGAGCCACAGATCTTGAAAGGAGCTCCCCGTGGCACCAAACCTCTGTTCTCATCACACGCCAAGCCAGGCGGCCCCACCTCGGTGGGACAAGCAGGGAGATGGTGCCGGGGCTGGAATTCATCCCTAAATTCCGTTTTCCCACTCCGGCACAGGAGGAAGAGGTGAAGGAAGTGCTCAGGAGCGAAATGAGAGGGATTTGTGGTGAGTTGGCCCCGTGGTGACCCTGCCAGCAGCTAAATTGGAGCCATTTCCGTGCCAGCACGCGTCCAAATGTCACAAATTCCACAAATTTCTCAGCAAATTTCAGCGGCAGGTGGAGCTGGGGCCCCTCTCCAGGAGTGTGGAATTCCAGGCCCTGCAGATTCCTGACCTCCTGAAACTCTTCATTTTTATCCCTTAACCTCCCTCTCTCTTCCCGTTTGGTTTCGTCAGCAGATCTTTCCCCCGTTTCCTCCTGGATTGGGAACGTGCTGGGTCACGGAGGGAAGCTTGGAGCTCACTGAACCTTTTCATTCCTGGTTTTTTGTGGCATTCCTTGGCACACAGAATGCTCCTCTCCCACAGGGAATAACTGCCACCAGCACCACAAAAAAAAAATAAAAAATTTGTAACAAAATTAAAAAAAAACAAAATTTGGGGATGGTTTTATCCCAGAATCCCAGTATTGAAAATTTTTGGGATCTTGCTTTCCTTGCCCTGCAGAAATCCATTTATTTGAGATCCAGCAGAACCTTCCTGCTCCATTCTCTGGGCTTTCCCTATGGATAAGGAAGATTTTTAGGTTTACCCCCACTGGAGTTTTTAGGAAGCATTTGGATCCTTGAAAAGGGTTAAAAGGGGATGAAAAATAATCCATAAAAATAATTATTTCCTTGAAAAATCTTATTTATGGTGGGAAAAAAGTAGCAAACGAACTCTTCCCTGTCTCTTCTGCCTGCAGGTTGTGGAGGTGAGTTGGGAAGGATGTCCATGGAAAAGGGTAAGGCTGGGAATCCACATAGGAAAGGGTTTTCTCCTTGCCCCAAACCAGCCTGAAACTGGAAGTGAAAAGTTGTTTTTGGGAATAAATGCTTTTTTTTTTCTGGGAATCAGTGCAGAAAAATCCTGGTTTGAGGGGAATGGGTCTTCCCGAGAAGAATCTGAGGGATCAGAGGGACAGGACCTCTCCTCCAAGACACGATCGAATCCCTTCCTGACTCCCAGTTTTTAAAGCTGAACCCACAGAAATCCCAATCCCCGCCCACAAAATTCCGGGATTGCTCCACCATCCCGAACCATGCCCGGGATGAGCTCCAGGACCCATGGAATCCTCAAATCCAATGGTCCACGGAGCCTGGAGAGCTGATCTGCTAACCCCAAAGCATCAGGTTCATCCTCAGGGATCCTCAATCCGCAGGTCTGGAGGCAGCTGAAGCCCACAGGGTATTCCAAGGGTATTCCCAGCCTCGGGAATACACCAGGAACGGTGGAAATTGGGAAGAAAAGCCTGGAGCAACTCAGGGCAAGACCACGTTGGAGCCTCCGGTGAAGCCCTTCATGGAGCCACCTCCACTCATCGCAGGTGAGTTCCGCTGCCTCCTTCCCATCTTTCCGACCATGGAATCCTCTGGAGCATTCCGTGGAGCTCGTGATAAATCCTCTTCCCTGGAATTGGGCGGGAATGAGGCAGGGATGGGATTCCCAGTGAGAGCTCCCACGCTCTTGGAGATGACGGGAGCTGATGCCCCTGGAAGGTGAGGAAAACCTAAATGTTCGTGGGATCGGTGATCCCAACCTTCCAAAGGGTTCCTTTTAAAAGGCTGGAAGGAGGCTGCCATTTCCAGGCTGATCTTGTCCCATTTTTCCCACTGCTTCCCATCCTTGGGAAGTTCCAGTAAAACTTCCAACCAGGCAGAAATGGCATCTCTGAGACCAAACACTCATCCCAGATTATTTCTGTCCAGGGCCTCGTGAACATTTTAATAAAGGGTAAAAGCACAGCTTAAAACTCAGGGAAAAACAACCGGATCTGTTCCTGTTTGTGTTTTCCAAGAGGGAAGGGCCCCGGGAGAGCCGGATCTGCTCCTACAGCAGGGCAAGAGCCACCCATGGACCTCCTGGTCTCCTCATCGGGGCTTGGATTTCCATCTGGATTTGTGGGAGGGAGGGAGAACAGGACGGGGGAAGTTGAGGGGTTATGGAGTGATTTGTGGCAGGATTCCTCCTACTTGGAGCTCAAAATCCGGATTTCAGGACAGGATCAAAAGGGAGGGGGAGGTCGGGATCATTCCTTGTAATTCAGCAATTGAAGATGCCCAGATTTTGTCACCAGGAGGAGAAGGAGGAGGAGGAGGGGTGGGTACAATGGATGACACAGCCAGAGAAATAATATAATAATAATAATAATAATTATTTAATAATATAATAATATATAATTATATAATAATATAATTATATAATATTATTCTATAANACTCCAGCTTGTCTGTTTGTAGCAAACGAGGCGAAGTTTGGTTCCCAGTGTGATGGAGGCAGCAGTGTTGGGCTTCTCCAAGGGCCCTCCCACCCAGGCAACCCACAGGGGCTGGCAGAGACCTTGGGGCTGGATCCTGACCCACACAAATACCCTTTTTTCCATTCTGCTGGGAAAAAGTCATAGCTGATGATGTGATACCTCTAATTTTCCAAAATTAGTCACGTAAGAACAGCTGATGATATTTTTCAGGCGCACGTTCTATGGCTCCTGGGTGCTTTTGAAACAGGTTTTTTGCCTCCCCGGTCCTTTGGGTGCTTAAAGTGATGAGATAAAGAGAGCAAAGCAAAAGGGGGAAAGAATCGAGGAAAACGCCACTTGGAAAAAATTGTCGGGGCACGCCTCCCACTCTTCCACAAAGAAAGGATTGTTAGAGACATCTGAGCAGCTTCAATGCAAATGACAGAATTACTGTGTGAATTCTGGGACAAAACAGCAGTAAAATATATAATATAATATAATATTATATATATATTATAGTAATATTTAAATAAAGACCCCATTGCACAGCGCAAGACACCCCGATGTTGTCACCTTTACACCCCAAAATCCGTTGTGGTGTTGTCCTACACTTTAACAGCTGTCAGGGGTTATTATGGGATGCAAGCACGATGTTCCTTGGGAATTTCTTCCAAATTAAGGGGACGGAGCAATGGAATGGTTTTCCAGCCTGGAGGTTTGGGGCTTAATTGAACTTGATCAGGCACTGTCACTAAATCCTCTTTGTCACCCCAAAAATATCCCAGGTTATCCCAGGTAGGGCAGGTCTCAATGCTCCAAATCCCAGTCTCAGAGGGAGCTGGATTCCATGATCCTTCCAACACCTTCCAGCTTGGGACATGGAATGGTTTGGGATGGAAGGGGCCTTAAAAATCATCCAGTTCCAAGGCAGGGAGTCAACGGAGATTTGGATTCCAGGGTTTTTACAGACCCTTCCAATTTGGGACATGGAATGGTTTGGGATGGAAGGGGCTTTAAAAATCATCCAGTTCCAAGGCCGAGATTCCAACGGAGAGTTGGAATGGTCTTTACTGGTCCCTTCCAGCTTGGGACATGGAATGGTTTGGGATGGAAGGAAGGGGCCTTAAAAATCATCCAATTCCAAGGCAGGGAGTCCAACAGAGATTTGGATTCCGGGGTTTTTAGAGCCCCCTTTTCCAGCTTGAGACATGGAATGGTTTGGGATGGAAGGGACTTTAAAAATCATCCAGTTCCAAGGCAGGGAGTCCAACAGAGATTTGGATTCCGGGGTTTTTAGAGCCCCCTTTTCCAGCTTGAGACATGGAATGGTTTGGGATGGAAGGCACCTTAAGCATCGTCCAATTCCAAGCTCGTATTCTATGATTCCCTGATTCCCCAGGATGGAGAGCTTTGGGAAGAGCTTTAAGAGCTTTGGGAAGGGTTTTAGGTCAAACCCATTGATGATGACCCCACGTAAGGAACGAACACATCCCAAAAAAATCCAGCCAAGCCTAGAATCCCCACTCCTCTCCCGCCCCACTCCGGGCGCTCTCCCGACGTCTGCGCCGCGCGTCAAAGTCTCCCATCTGGATCTAAACTCGATTTACACCACGGCGGCACTCGGGATCAGATGGATGGGACATTCCAGGTGTTATCGAATCACGGCAGCAGCCAACAATCCCATTAAAAGCCGGAGCTGAGGCAGGAGGGCTCATAAATCCCTCCGCTAAGCGCCGAGCGGCTCCAAATGTTAACAGGATTCTGCAGCCGGAGCGTTACTGCCGCCAGATCCCAATCGCTCCCGGCTTTTCCGAGGCTCCCGAGCTCCAGCCTGACATTTATCTCCGGCAAACATCCGCAGGCACTTCCATTTTCTCTGACGAACGCCCAACCTTTCCCACGGAGCTGTTTAACACCATTAAGGGTTTTATTGCCGCCGGCGCCTCGCTCCCCGTGGCCGGCTGCTCCGTGACATTTATTAGGAGAACTCGTTAGCCGCGGAAGGCTCCAAGGATCTTCGTTTAAAAGAGGGATAATTTGTTTGCGCGCCCTCGTTCCGTGCGATTTCCTTGGGTTTTGTTTTTTTTCCCCCTCCCCCCTCCAGCCCGGGCACAGCAGAGGACGGGAACCTCTCAGCGAGAAGCCGAGGGACAATTACCAGGTGAAAAGCAGGGAATGAAGTGGCATTTAGGGAAGTCACTTCCCAGGTGGGAAGGGCTGCTTGGCCTTGGGATCAAGGGATGTGGCACTGAAGGAGTCACACGAGGTTAGGACTCACTTTGGGCTCGGCTTAAAGCAGCTGGGTTTGCCCCAGGGGTGTTGAGCTGGTGGTGAAGGAACTGGAGGGGGGCGAGGATCCAGAAAAACACGCTGGGAGGATCCTGCTGGAATTCCCTGAATGCAGACATTCCTGTGAAAATGTCCCACCCGGGATCCAGGGTTTAGCTATCCCTTTGGAAAGGTCGGAGGCCACCGTGGTGGGAATCACAGGGATGGATGATGGAGAAACACGAAGCTCATCCCGTGCTGGGAATTCCCTGCTGGATGTCCTCCTTTATCCACTCTGGGAATCCATTACTGGATGTCCTCCTTTATCCATTCTGGGAATCCAGTGGTGGATTCCCTCCTTTATCCACTCTGGGAATCCATTACTGGATGTCCTCCTTTATCCATTCTGGGAGTCCAGTGCTGGATGTCCCATTCGTCCACTCTGGGAATCCACTCAGATTCCCTCCTTTGTCCAATATGGGAATTGGACATGTCCACTCCTGGATATCCCGATTTTTCCACTCTGGGAATCCAGAGCTGGATCCCCTCCTTTGTTCGCTATGGATCCAAGCTGTGGGCGGGTGTGAGGTGTTTTCCAGAGTGGATCCAACCCCTGGATGGTTGTGGGGGTGTTTTCCAGAGCAAATCCAACCCATGTGGGGGTTTGGAGGTGTTTTCCGGAGTGGATCAAATCCATGGGTGGGTGTGGGGTGCTTTCCCACACAGCTCCAACCCATGGGGAATGTGGGATGTTTTCCCCCTGGGATCCAACCTATGGGGAATGTGGGGTGTTTTCCCACCAGGATCCAACCCATGGAGAATGTGGGGTGTTTTCCCCCTGGGATCCAACCCATAGGGAATGAGGGATGTTTTCCCCCCGGGATCCAACCCATAGGGAATGTGGGATGTTTTCCCCCCGGGATCCAACCCATAGGGAATGTGGGATGTTTTCCCCCCGGGATCCAACCCATAGGGAATGTGGGATGTTTTCCCACCGGGATCCAACCCGTGGGGAATGTGGGATGTTTTCCCACCGGGATCCATCCCATAGGGAATGTGGGGTGTTTTCCTGCAGCCCTGTGCCTGCAGCCCATGGATGAGGGCTCCTGCCAGCACCATTCCCTGCTCTGGTACTTCCATGGCCCCACCAGCTCCTGCCGGCCCTTCCTGTTCGGAGGCTGCCGAGGGAACAGCAACCGCTTCCCATCCAGGCGGGAATGCGAGCGCCGCTGCCAGAGAGCCACAGGTAAGGCTGGGAATTCCTCCAAATTCCCTCTTCCTCCAGCCAGGAGTGAGGCCGGAGCACAAAAGCCCATCCAGGATTTGCCCGCTCCCGTTTCCCTCAGGTGCCCCCACTGGGAAGTGCCAGGAAGTCGCAGGGTTTTCTTCCCTTCCCGTTCCCGGATCGTTTCCGGGAGCTCCTGGACATCTCCCTTGGGCCGGTTCCGTGGGTGGGATGGGCATGGATGTGTGCATGGATCCACCGGGACACCAGGCCTTGATATTCTGGATGTCTTTTGTGCTTTCCAAGGACTGAAATCGGCAGGAATTTGGGGATCTGTGCCCTCGAAATCCCGGAATGTTCCATACAAGCGCACTCTGGAATGTCCAGCCTCCAGGCAGAACCTGAAGTCTAACCTAGACCGGTTTAGGTCTGGATTAACATCCCAGGACTTGGGTCTCACCTCATCCAGGAAAAACTCCTGGAAGCGCAGCCTGGCTTCCATTGCCAGATCCAGGGGCTTTGGGATCAGTTTGTGTGGGTTTTCCCTCATGTCCAGGTCATCCCAGGGAAAATGGGCCCCGGCAGGAATGCAAACCCTGCTCCAAGCAGGGCAGGAGCTGTGGCTGATCCCAGCCTTCCTAGGAAAATATTCCTCTCTCGGAATTCTCTCTGTCCGGAGACCTCTGGGAAAAAAAATCCATGAATTCTCCCCAATCCATTTAAAAAAAACTCTGGATTTGAGGGAAACTTAAAAAAGAAAGAGGAATTAAGGGCTCAGAGCCATAATTTTGGGAATCACTCCCAAAGCTTGAAATCCAGGCCCAGCAGCACCAGGAAATGAGCGAAGCTCCTCCTGCCCAATTTTTTCCCAGGGAATTCGCTTTAGGAGCCACTGGGAACTTCGCAAAGCAGCTGAAGATTTGTGGGAAGAAACAACCACTGGGAATGGGATTAATCCCAACCTGAGACAGATTCCTGAGTCCTCCATGTGCCCATTTTTCCTGGCTGATCCTAAAGAGAGCCAGGATCAGATGGGATTGGGAAATTTGCTTTTTATGGATGTGGGATGGGACAATCCCATGGTGTCAGGGCCTTCCCGAGCAATTGGGAGCTTGGGAATTCCAAGAGGGAGCCCAAACTGCAGCCAACTTCTGACATTCCCATTGTTCCCTCTTCCCTCTTTTTCCCAAACCAGGCAGAGGGAGATGAGTGGCTCCAAGTGCTTCATTTAAATCCAGTGGGATTGGGAGGAGTGACTCCGACTCCTCCGGGATGGACAAGGAAAAACAAACATGAAGATGTCGGAAAGCCGGAATTATGGACATTCAGGGATGGGGAGAGGGAAACCTCTGGATGCTCAGGAAAAGCATCAGGGAAGGGCAGAATTCCTGAGCCAAACCAGGTGGCATAAATTCACGAGTTTTATTTTTGTAAAATAAAAGTGTCTCAATGCTGCGGAATTCTGGATCAGTCGCCTGGAAGAAGGAAACTTTGGGAATGGCAGAGAAAGGTGGGAATATCTATTTTTCCAGGTGGAGCCCCATCCCTTTTGGCCTGGCCCTAAATTCCCTGGGGCCTTTAGGGATTCCCACCTCCTCCTCCTCCTCCACTTGGGAATTCCCTGGGGCCTTTAGGAATTCCCACCTCCTCCTCCACTTAGGAATTCCCTGGGCAGGTTAAAAGGAGCATTCCCAAAATCTCTAAGAAAAAAATAGGGATCCAAGCCAGGCTTCTCCATAAAAAATACCACTTCCAATTCCCCAAGGAGCTTGGAGCTGCAACTTGTGGAAATCCAATAGGATTTCCAATAGGAAATTGGAAATTTCCTATTTCCATAGGAGGTGTGGAAATCCAGTAAGAGGGATTCTAAATCCCTGGATTTTGGTCCCATGGGGACACACACACAGCTGAGATGGATCCTATCCAATGGAATCTGCTCCATGGGACAATCCCTGGGAAAGGTTACAGGACTTCCAATGGAAAAACAGGAATTTATTAAAAGTTTTCCATGTAATTTAGTAAAAGAGAGCTCAGATTTCCCAGGTTTCAGAATTCCCAGATTTCAGATTTCCCAGGATTCGGGGTTGGCTCTTGGCTCCTGGTAGCACAGGTAGGAAAAGGATTCTCCTCACAAAATCCCAGGATTCTCCTCACCCACAACATCCCAGGCAGAGATTCGGGGACTTTTCCTCCTTTTTCTCCCCCCCCCCAAAAAAAAAAAAAAGGAATTTTGTAAACCTTGGAAAGGAGCCAAGTGCCATTTCCAGAGTGACAATCCCAGCCTCTCCTCCTGAAATCCCTGTCTGTCCTCAGATGTCCTTGGACAGGAAAAAAGGAAAAACATTCTGGAAAAATATTCCGTGGGAGAAGAAACAAAACGTTCCTGGTGGGAAAAGCGGCTTCACCCGGCAGGGAGGGATTGGGCTTCTCCACAGGGCTTGGGAATAAGTGGAATTCTGAGAAACATTCCCATGTTTTCCCATTTTCCTGGTTTCCCAGTGAGAATTTATCCGGGAATGCTGAAGGATGCTGATCTTGGGATGCTGTAGCCTCTTGGCATTCAACATCCCAGGAAATATGGAATGAGTGGGATTCCAGCCCCAGGGAGCTGAGACCATCCAGGGAAATAAAGAATCGGAAATAATCAGGGGAAAATGTCATTCCCAAATTAAATGGGCAAAAATAATCAGGGAAACGAAGACTTGGAGGAGCTGCAGGTTCCCTGGTTGGAAAATAAAATCATGGAATGGTTTGGATTGAAGGATTATCCAATTCCACCCATCCCAGGTGCTCCCAGCCCCAGTGTCCAGCCTGGCCTGGGACACTGCCAGGGATCCAGGGGCAGCCCCAGCTGCTCTGGCAATTCCAGCCCAGCCAGGAATTCCTTCCCCAGATCCCACCCAGCCCTGCCCTCTGGCAGTGGGAGCCATTCCCTGGGTCCTGTTGCTCCATATCCTTATTAAAAATCCTCTTCCTTTCATTCCATTCAGGATAACGAACTATTCAATAATTAAGTGCTCGTTAAGAACTCGAAGTGGAATTTTTTTTCCCCAAATCCAAGAGGAAAAATCCCTCATCCCCCCTATGGATGCCTCAGCAGGAGTGGGAAGTGTCACCGAGGCTGAGGAAACACCAAGCAGCAGAAATTCCATGAAAATCATTCTTAAAGTTGGGAATCCACAGGGGTGGAGGCAGCAGGAGGGGAGGAACGGACCTGTGGGATCTGGGAACCTGAGGAAATTCCCTTCCTGTGTTGTTATTCCCAGAAATTTTTGGACAATCCCTTCATTTTCCCTTTCCAGCCCAGTGCCATCCCTAAAAATCAGACCTCACCTCCCTGGCTTTGGAATTCCTTGGCAGCTTTTAGTTCCAAATCCCAAATCCAAGGCTGGAGAAGGATTTGGCCTCCCGGTCCAGGAGCATCCAAAGGAGTTGGGAAGAGCCTCCCAAGGGAATGATTTGGCTCAAAACCCTCCACCAAAATCCACGCTCCTGAGGGATCCAAGTGATTTAATCCAGGTTTGGAAGAGCCGGGAAGCAAAAGCCGGTATTTAGGCAGGCCTAAGGTCGAGCTCAGTGGATTAAACCCAGCTCAAATTCCCATCAGAGCTCGGGGAAATTGAGAACTGGAATTTTTTTTTTAATCCTCCCTGGATTAATCATATGTTCCCTATGGATTTGCCATCCAGGCTTTGGCAGGGCCAAAACATTCCGGGAATGAAGGCCCGGCGTCTCCCTGGAAATGCCAGGTCAGCCTAATCGAGTTCCTTGAAATTATTTCAGTGCGGGGGCAGGGTTAGGGAGAGGTTTTAGGGCTGGTGGCTTTCCAGGCTCCAAACCAGAAAATTCCTGAACATCCTTTGGAGAAAGGCCTTGGGAAAAGCAAAGCTGAAATCTCAGATTTAAAGCACATCAAGCCGGCTCACAAACCCTCACGGGATTTGGAAGTAAAGAGGGATTTTGGATCGTGTTCCCTCGGGATTTGCGGCTCCAGCGCTGAGCCCAGGGAGGCGAATCCACGGATTCAGGAGCGCTCCCAGCCCCTTTCCAGGAGGGGATTCCTGCTGCATCCAGCCAGGGAATCTTGAAACTCTCCCAGCCGCAGCCTGCAATGTCCGCGGCAGTTCCTAAGCAACCCAGGGAAAGGGATGGGGAGAGAGGAGAGGCTGGATCGGGATAATTTGGTAATTGGGTAATGAGCCAGCCCTGAAACGGCCACGGCTGAGCCTCATGCAGCACCCCCTGGATGCGCCGGGAGTTGGGATTGGAGACGCTGGGAAGGAGCCGACAAAATCCTGTCAGATGGAAAAGCCGCCCGGAAAATCCCTCGTGCTGCTCCCGGTGGGAACGGGGCTCCGGCGGGTTCCTCAATTACGGATTTTTGCAGTGGGAGGAGTTAAAGCTGCCGTTAGGGGAGGGCTGGATTTAATCCTGGCACAATTAACCTGGAATGGTTCCGTTGGAAAGGATCGTAAAGCTCATCCCGTGGGCAGGGACACCTCCCACCATCCCAGGCTGTTCCAAGCCTCTTCCAACCTGGCCTAAATCTTGGAAAAGCCTCTCTGACTCCCTCATCCTCTCCAGGAGGTTTTCCTGCCATCCACAGTCCTTTTGGGGTGAAACCCCTGTCCCTGTTCCCAAATCCCCATCCCTGTTCCCAAAGCCCCATCCTTGTTCCCAGACCTCTACCCCTGTTCTCAAAACCTCATCCCTGTTCCCAAATCCCCAAGCCCATTCCCAAATCCCCATCCCTGTCCCCAAATCCCCACCCCTGCTCCCAAATCTCCATCCCCGTCCCTCTTCCCAAGTCCCCATCCTTGTTCCCAAAACCCCATCCCTGTTCCCAGACCTCTATTCCGGTTCCCAAATCTCTATGCCCATTCCCAAATCTCCATCCCCATGATCAAATCCCCATCCCTGTTCCTGTTCCCAAATCCCCATCCCTATTCTTGTTCCTAAATCTCCATCCCTGTTCCCAAATCTCCATCCCTATCCCCAAATCTCCATCCCTGTTCCAAATTTTCCACCCCTGTTCCAAATCCTCCACCCCTGTTCCCAAATCCCCATCCTTGTTCCCAAATCTCCATCCCTGTTCCCAAATCCCCATCCCCATTCCCAATTCTCCATCCCCCTCCCCAAATCCCCACCCCCATCCCTGTTTGGAGCAGGAACAGCCACTTTACCCCTGAATCCACAGGGAATTCCCATCCCCATTCCAAGGGTGGAATTGCATCCCAACATCCCTGGGAAGGCAAAAGATCATTGGAAAAGCCTGGAAAACCTTCAGCACCAGGCAGCTCTGCAAGGGGGAAAAATCAGGATGGGTTTGCCCCTGGAAAACCAGGGGAAAATCCCACCTCGGGCTGTTTGTCCTGCTCCATTTGGCACCTGGAAAATCCCGGCAAAAAATTCCTGCAAAGGCAACAAAACCCACCTGGAGGGAATGAAACGTTCCCTGAACTTTTCCAGCCTTTTCCAGCTGCTGCAGCCTCAGCAGTGGGATCGGATCCCAGTTCTGGATGCAGGAAAAAGCAGGAGCAGCTCCCTCAAGACTTGAACCTTGGGATAAAAGTGGATTTTATGTTGGGATGCAAAAAATCAGGGAAAATTGCCAGAGTCTGTGAAAGGATCCAGGCTCCCTCCACATTTTCCTGGATTTTTTGTCCTTCCAGCCAGGAATGTGCTGCCCACGGGCCCAGGGAGGTACAAAAATCCCTTTGGAAAAGGGGCAGGAGATGAAACAGAGGGAAAGAAAGAAAAACATTCCAGGAAAATTTGGAGGATTTGGGATTGTTTTTCCTCTTCCACCACTTTTTTCTCCTCTTCCTTTGGAGGGAAAGCAGCAAAATCCAAGTTTAATTCCATGCTCGGGAGCTGCTGCTGGAGTTGGATTTTTAGGTTTGGCCCAAGTGATTTTTGGGAATTTCCAAAATAGCCCCAGTCCAGTTCATCCCAAGGAGCTTTCCTGACATTCCATTGGCATCCAAAGCTCCAGGCTTTAATTAATTTAATTAATTGAACTAATTTAATTAATTCCCAAGAGGATGAAACACAGAGAGCTTCGTGAAAATCCAGGGATGCAAATCCCCTCGGAAAAGGTGAAAAAAGTGCAAAAAAGGCAAAATAATTCTTCACAATTCTGTATTCCCAGCTCTTCTCTTCCCATTGGATGGAGTTTTCCAGTATTTGACCACCTTGGGAAAGCTTTATGGATCTGAGCCGTTGGAAGGAGTGAAAATCACCCCCAAAATGGGGCAATAAGGAAGGGAAATCCCATAAAATCCCCTAAATCAGCCTTGAGGCAGAGGAAGGCTTTGCTGTAGGATTTTAGGGAAATTGGGAATTTCACAGGGGAATTCTCCTCCTTCCACAGCCTGGAAAACGCAAATTGAGTCCTAAAAATTGGGAAAAAGGGACAAAGCCAAGAGGAAAAGTCCCTTTTGCCCCTCAGCGCATCCATGTCCGAGTCCTCCATGGAATTCTGGTGCTGGAAGAGCCAAACGGGATCTCCTGGGCCTGGGCAAAACTTCTGGGATTTGGGATTTTTTCTGGTTTTCAGATTCCCTGGGGTGAAATGACCCCAAATCCCTGATTTTCCCCGGCTTGTGGGGATGAAACTTTAATGAGCTCCAAGCAATGATTCACTCCCGGAAATTCAGCCCCGGGAAAGGTGAGGAGAGGTGGGAAGGGCTCCCGATCCTCCGGAATCCCAGGGATGTGTGGGAATGCTCCTCACATCCTGCATTTTTCATAAGTTTGGGACTTTCCAGGGAAACTTTTGGGAAGTTTGAGGCCTCCAGGTCCTGTGGGTGCCCCGGGATGTTCCTGGCTCAGCTCCCTCCTTCCCTAGGGATGTTTTTTATGGAATTTTCCTTTGGAAATACAATTTTCCTGCAGCAAATCCTCCTCTCTGCTCCTCCCAGAACAGGGAATTCCAAACCATGGCAGCCAAAAGAGTTGGATTTGCTTTTCAAGGGATGAACCCGGAAATTCCTTCTTTTTTTTCCTGCCTTCTCTTCCCTATTTTTCCTTTGTAAACCTCCCACGAAAATTCCATGTCTGAAACATAGAAAATTCCATGTCTGGAGCGTGGATTTTCCACCTACAAGGACATTTTCCTTCCCAACAAAGTTTTTTTTGTGGGAAAATCAATTGGGGGGAATAAAACTCAGGAAAACACCCCAGGATCGGATCCAGAGGTGGAAAAGTCTCCCAGTCCCGTGCCCTGATCCTTTTCCTTGGAAAAATCCCTCGCATGGATTTTCCCACCCAGCTCCTGTGTTGAAGTCGCCTGGGAATTTTCTTTCCCAGAAACAGCTCCAAAATTCCAAACATTTGGAGAAAACCTTCCCCTCCAGGCCTCAGGCAAGGAGGGAAACCAAAACCTCATTCCAGGAGCTGGAAGCTCCGAAATGAGGTGGGAAAGGAAGGAATTGCTGGAGGGGTGGATCCTGACCAGGCAGAATTCCCAAGGTTTGGAGCCAAAGCGAAGCTCCCATCGTTCCCAGCTCAGATCCTGGATCCTCATCCAGGAATTCCCACAATTTCCTCCAGGCCAGGAGTGGGAACATCTCCCTGCCCTAAATCAGAGCCCATCCCGGGGCCCTGCTGGCTCCAGGGGTTTCTCCATGGATTTCCCCCACTTTTAGCAGGATTTGCCCCATTCCCAGGGGTAACTGCTCTCCTCCAGCTCGGCAATGGCTTTTCCTAGGAAGTTTCAGAAAGGAACTTTGGATAATTTGGAGCCTCCAGGAGAATCCGGCCCAGCCACAAATCCACGGTGGGACCCTTTGGAGGGACCACCAGAGACCTGAGATCTTCCTTGGATCACATGGAAAAATCCCAGTTCCCAAATCTCTGTCCCCATCCCTGGTCCCAAATCTCCATCCCCATCCTCTTCTGCTCCCAAACCTTGGGGGATTCCAGGAGTTTCCTCCCCAGGCACACTGGGACCAGTCTGGTGCTGGGGGCCCAGGCTGGGAATTTTTCCCACCTGGCTGCTGTTTTGGGATGATCCAAGTTAATCCTGCTGGAGTTTTAGGGAATTGGAGCTTTCTTCCTCATCCTTCCCATCCTCTTCCAAAGCTGCACCCGGGATTGTGCTAACAAATCCTGGAAGAAGCTCCCCAAAATTTCCATTTTCCAGGGGTTTCCCCTGCCTGAATGGGAAGAGAAAATTCCCTAGAAATGGGGAAAACAGGGAAAACCCTTCCAAACGCCCACTCTCGGAATAAAACCACATTCACTGGGATAACGTGGATCCACGCTGGAACCCCAACGGGCAACCTCGGAGCCGGAAAAACCTTGGGAATTAAAACATCCCTGCCCCCAAAACCCCGGGGACAAAGACGCGCGGGATCCTACAAAACCCCGGCGCTGACGCCAGCCCCAGCTTGGGGTGACTCTTCCCAGATTTTGGGATCCGACGTCTTTCCCCCCCTTCCCGGTTTCTGCCCTGCGGATCGGGAGAGGCTCCGTGACGTCGCCGGCTCGCTCTGATCTCATTTTAATGAAATCATTCCCAAGCCAAGGCTCCACGTCTGGAATTACGACTCCAACCCCGTGATCCCTCGTTTTTTTATAAATACGCCAGGGAGGGGGGAAAAGGTTTCCAGAGAGAGAGAAAAAAACATCCCAGTCCCTGAAAAAAAAATAATCAGGGAGCAGCCAGGGAGGAGAAGTTTGGGAAAGGCTCCTGATGCCTCTTTCCTGGGAGTGATTCCACGGCAAATCCTTCCCATCCCGACCGTCCAGGAGAAGCAGGTGAGTGCCTGGGTTTCATTTATTCCCCGGTTTGCAGAAACTTTAAATTTTTCAGTGTTTTCCTTTGGAAATCAGATTCCAGGGGTGTTTTAGGGGGGGAAAAAAAAAAAATTAGGCAGGGTAGGGAAAAGCAATCCAAGATATTTTGATATCGAGGGATTCAAAATTCCCCTCGCCCTCCCTCCTAAGAAAAATAATTTGTTGGGGTTATTCCAGCGGTTTGGGGAGGCAGATCGGAATAGGCGGCATGGGAAGGATTGGGAAATCTTGGGAAAAGGAAAATTAGGGAGATAAATCCCCGCTGTCACTGCAGGGATGGGGAGGAGAGCAAGGCACAGCCACCGAGCCCGCCTGGATTTTGGGAATCGGCCCCGGGAAAAGCTCATCGGGGAAGCGGAGGCAGCACCAGACCAGAGTTTAAGAAGTCTCCAGGTCCCATCCACAGTTTTCTCCCAGACTTACTTTGGAACAGGGAAAAATCCGGCTCCATCCCGGTCCTCTGCCGCCGCCGAGGAATCTCCGATCCCGGTTTTCCGGAGCTGCCTCGCTGGAATGGGGCGTCCTTCTCCTTTCAAGCCAAGCGGGAGATTTTTCAGGAAGCACAAACGCTCCAGCCGGGTCGGCAGCATCCCGGTAAAATTCCTGGAAAACGCTCCCGGCTATCCCAGCAATTCCCGGCGGGAGCAGCGGCTCCCGCAGGTCGCCCTGCGGCAGTGCGGATTTAATTCCCGTTCCCTCAGATCCACCGCGGGTGGTTTTTCTCCTTTTCCTGTTTTTTTTTTTGTTTTTTAGAAAGGAGGAAACCCCAATTCCAATTTTTTTCCCGCTCCATAAAAACTTCCTGGAGCGGTGGGGCACAACCGGGAAAAAAACCAAAACCAACAAATCCCAAAAAAACAGCTTTTCCTTGCTTTTTTTCCCCCCTTGATTTCGGTTCCTTTTGCCAGGATATCCATCCCGGCGAGGAGCAGGAATGGGTGTGGATGGCTTCAGCCGCGTTTTCCCCTTGTTCTGCCTTTCCCTTTGCTCAGCTGAGATTCCCGGAGTTCTGTTAAGCGGGAAAAGCTGGAATAATCCCAGGAAAAGGGGCTGTGGGGGAGATGCTGCTCCGACATTCCAGGCGGGGCAGGAACATCCCAGGGCTCTTCCAGCAGCTTTGCCAGCTCTGGAAGGGCTTTTGGCGACATTCCCATTCCCCATGCAGGATTTGGGAATCACAGCAGGATCCCCCCGGGGGATCCCCGGGGGGGGAGGTATTCCCAATCCCAAAAATTCACACCCCGAGCATCCCATCCTGCAGGAGCTCCAGGAATTTGCTGAGGATGGAGGGAGGTGAAACACAGCTGGGAAAAGGGGGATTTTGGGGTGGGAGAAATCTTCATCCTGAGTCCTTCAGGAGTCTCAGCCTTGGATCACATGGAAAAATCCCTACTCCCAAATCTCCACACACACACGCACACACACCCTTTTTCCAAGAAAAATTAAATCCTGGGATATCCTCGTGTTTCAATCACCAAATGTGCCCCAAATTGGAAGAAAGGAGAGTTTGGGGTCCTGAATGATCCCGTGTGGAGGCTGAGTGCCTGGGAAGGGATTTCCTTCCTTGATCCTGCAGGAACAGCTTTCCCTGGATCATTCCATGGCTGCTCCCCTCCCTCTCCCATCCGGATCCAGGGAAGGGTTGAGGGGATGGATTTTTGGGGAACTCTGTGGGGTTTTGGGAAGGGGTGAAATGGGAGGCACAGAAGTGGAAATGGAGCCTCCCTGAAATCCCGAGGGAGGATTGACACGGCCAGGTCTCCCCTTGGGAAGATGGAAAAGGGTAGAGTTCAGGGAATGAACCTCCCAAACCTCTCCCCTTTTCCATGGATAGCAGAGTTAAAGGGATAAAGCTGCCCAAAATTCCCACTTTGAGGAACAGAAAAGGGCAGATTTAAGGGCAAAGACCTTCCCAAAATTTTTTTCCCCCAAGGGATGGCAAAAGGCAGAATTTAGAGGATGAACCTTCCCAAAATTCCCCCTCCAAGGAGCAGCAAAGGGAAGACCTAAAGGGAATAAACCTGCCCAAAATTCCCCCTCGGAGGAAGAGCAAAGGGCAAATTTAAGGAGAAAAGACCTGCCCAAAATTCCCCCTCCAAGGGATGGCAAAGGGAAGAATTAAGGGAATAAACCTGCCCAAAATTCCCTCTCCAAGGGATGGCAAAGGACAGAATTAAGGGAATAAAGCTGTCCAAAATTCCCACTCTGAGGAACAGCAAAAGGTAAATTTAAGGAGAAAAGATCTTCCCCAAATCCTCTCTCCAAGGGATGGCAAAAGGAAGAGTTAAAGGGACAAACCTGCCCAAAATTCCCTCTCCAAGGGATGGCAAAGGGAAGAATTTGGAGGATAAAACTTCCCAAATCTCTCCCTCCACAGACAGGGAAGGGCAATTTCAGGGACAGTGGCTCAGCAGGTGACAGATCCCGGACCATGGATCGAGTTTGGATGGATCTGAGGCACATCCCTCATTCTCAGGGATGAGCAGGATGTCTATTCCAGCAGGATGTCTATTCCCAAGACATCCTGCTGCTCCGCAAGCCCCCGTGGGAACGGAATCACCAACCCCAAAATCAAGGATGGGATTCCTGTCCCCAGGCAGGAATTGCCGTGCGAGCCGCTGGCCACAAGATGGGGCCAGAAGATTGGGAATGCCAGCAGGTTTCCAGGGTTTTGGGAATGCCAGCAGGTTTCCAGGGTTTTGGGGATGCCAGCAGGTTTCCAGGGGTTTGGGAATGCCAGCAGGACTCCAGGCTTCGGGGCTGGCTGGGGACATTTTTCCATCCTGGGAATTGGTCAAAAAGCCTCACGGGAGAGATCCTTGGTGGCTTTTTGGAGAGGTCGGGTGGGGATAAAGGCAAATGGGGAGGGTTTGTGGAGCAGGAGACTTATCCAGGGATTTGCAGTCCCCAAAAATGGTCCAAAAAAGACCCACCAAAGACCCAAAAATGACCATTTTTCAAGTAGGAGGATCCTGGGGACGGAGCAATCCCGGAGCACCCGAGGCCAGGGCTGGAGAGGGGACACGGAGCCACCACGCGGGGTCGTCATTCCCGCGTCCTTTTGGGACTGAGTGAGGTGGGATGGGCTCGAGGAACATCTCTGGTGGCTTCGGGGTGAGCAGGGGACAGGGAACGCCGCCTTTGCGGCAGCTGGTGGCACCCATGGGCACTCCGAGGAGGCGGAGAGGGATCCATGGGGAACGTCCCGTGGTCCAAACCGGGTCTCCGGCAGCAGCCACGTGTGCTCCGTGAAGGGAAGGCCAAGTTCTCCCCTCCGTGGAAGCTCCGTGGAAGATCCACGGAAATTCCATAAAGGAGAGGCCAAATACCCCTCTCCATGGAAGCTCCAAAGGCCAAATCCTCCTCTCCATGGAAGCTCCAAAGGCCAAATCCTCCTCTCCATGGAAGCTCCGTGGAAGCTCCATGAAGAAAAGGCCAAGTCCTCCCCTCCATGGAAGCTCCATGGAAATTCCATGAAGGAAAGGCCAAATCCCCCTCTCCATGGAAGTTCCCTGGAAGCTCCATGGAAATGAAGCTCCTTGGACACCCCACCTCCCACCAGCACCCCAAAAACCAAGGGCTGAGGGGCTGCATCCCAAGGAAGCTCATTCCCACCTGTCCCAACCTTTAGATGGGACCTGGGAGGCGACTCCAAGAGCGCGGGGAGGGGAGTTTAGGGATTGGGATGGGATGAGGAGAGGCTGGATCTCCGCGGGTGCCACGGGAAGCTCACGTCCCTCTCTGCCCTCCCCCCCGGTGTCTCCAGGCCACCGCGATGTCCCACCCCAGGCTGCTGCTCCTCCTCGTCCTGCTCGGAGCCGCCGGGACCGGCCGGGCCCTGAGCCTCTCCAACGCCGCCTCCGTCTTCAGCTGCCTCAACGCCGCCCTGTCGGAAGCGCGGAAGATCCGTCCCGAGGAAAACGCCGTCCTGGACAAGCGCGGCTCCGAGTCGCCGTCCCTGGAGGAGGCGTCCGAGGAGGACGCGGCGGAGGAAGAGCTGGGGAAAAGGACATTCCCGGGGGACGGCCGCTACAAACACGCGTCCCAGGCGAAGGGCAAGACCTACCGGGAGCGGGCCAAGAGCGACCGGCGCGCCAAGGTCACGCTGTCCCTCGACGTCCCCACCAACATCATGAACATCCTCTTCAACATCGCCAAGGCCAAGAACTTGCGGGCCAAGGCGGCGGCCAACGCCCACCTCATGGCCCAGGTGGGGCGGAGGAAGTGACCGGGCCACCGCCCGGGGGGACTGGTGGCCGGCTGCGGCACCGGCGCCGCGCGGTCTTGACCCGTCGAGCGGCCTCGCGGCCGCGCTCCTTCTCCTCCCCTTCTCTCCTCACCGCCCTCCTCCGTCGTTCCTTCCGGACGTTTCCGCGCGCAGGGAAGAGGTTCCTGTCCCCAGCAGGGCGCGGGGGACGCGTCACCCGGGAAGGTTCCTGATTAAAGCTGCCATCTCTGGAGTTTCCAATGTTTTGTTGTCCCGTTTCCTGCCCCCGGCTGCTCCGTTGGGATTCCGAAACCGCCCCCAGCTCGGCCTCGTGGCCCCGTCCCCACCACGGCCCTCCCAAATCCCGCCACGAGCTGTCCCCGCCACAGCCACCGATCCGCTGGGAAGGGAAAAGTACAGGGATGAGGATTTCCCAGCTCCTCCTCCTGGCTTTTCCCTGAGTTTGTCACCAGCACCTTCAGCATCAGCCTCCTCACCCACACGGCCCCGGTGTCCCAGACGGATCCTGGCCAGGGCCGCCCCATGGCCTCAGGTGGGCTTGGACCCCAGGAACCACAGGTGGCTCTGTGGCTGCTCCACACCCTGGGTCCCACCACAAATTCCCGCCTTTCCCACTGCTCGACCTCAGTTTTCCAGCCGGTCCACCTTCAGCTCTTCATCCACAGACCGTCCACGCTCATCCCGCTCTTTCCTGGCCCCCACGCTCCCACCTTTCACCTTGGAATATTTCTCCCTTCCTCTAAACTTTTCTCTCCACCTCCCAGCCCCGCTGAAATTCCATCTCTTCCCTCATCCCTGCATGCAGCAGGTTTGGGAGGTGGAGAGAAATTTGGGAAAGGAATTCGGTCCCTCTTCCCCAGGAGACGCTCACCAAGAGGAGGAAATGAGATCCCGGCAGCCCCATCCAGGGCACGGCCACGGGGACATTCCAGGTGGGACACCAAGGGACAGCCAGAGGGTTGGAAATGTCCTGAAGAGTCATCAGAGGGACAATGACCTCCTGCCTCAGCTCCAAGGGTGCACGGGGGGGAGGGGGGGGTCTTTTTCCATTGCAATCCGCTGGAATCTTGGGTTACGTGAATTTTTACAGCCCAGCAAATTCCCAGTGTTCCCATCCAGCAGGACACGGGCATTGTCGCCGTTTTCCATCCAGGGAAACTGAGGCACAGGAAGAACAAGGTCACGCCTGCTCCATGTCCAGCTGGGCACTCGTCCCTGTGTGGGTTGTCCAGGTGTCCCCAGGTTTAGCCGTTGGGATGCTCAGGGATGTGCAGAGGATCCTTGGAAGGAGGGACAGAGCGATCTGCTCGGAGCCGAGGGAGAAATCCCTGCTTTGAGCAGAAAGTTGGGAGAGATTTTCCACTGGGATCCTCAGGAAAGCACCGGCCCAGGTTGGCAAGAGCTTTTCCCCACCACCAGCCCTGCTTGGGATCCTTTCCCAGCTCCTGGCTGGACATGGAGAACATCCCAGCCCTGCGGGAGAGACTGGAAATCCAAACGTCTCGCACCTGCAGCTCCCACTGGATCTTCCCTCTTCTCCCGTTTAAGGGAGGTCATTCCCAGGGATTTGGGAAGGGAGGAGCTGAGGCGGGGACAGCTCTTATCAGCTGATAAGGGGTGCTGGGGAAGGCAGGGATCCTCCCTTGGATCCTCCCTTCCCAGCTGCATCCCAGTGGGAGAGTCCCACCCACACCTGGCACCTGGACAAACCCTTCCCAAAAGGATCCCGCCCAAACGGATCCCTCCCCAAACAGATCCCTCCCCAAAATGGATCCTGCCCAAATTAACCCTTCCCAAATGGATCCTGCCCAAAATGGATCCCTCCCAAAATGGATCCTGCCCAAATTAAACCTTCCCAAATGGATCCTTCCCCAAATGGATCCTGCCCAGGCTCTGCCCAGTGGGATCGGGGTGCCCAGAGGGGCTGAAGCACCGACAGATTTCCTGAGGAAATGGGACAGGAATGGGAGCACTGGGATCTCCACCAACACCCCCGCGGGGCTGGGAGCATCCAGCGTTTGGGAGCACTTGGGAAGGGCAGCACGGGTGTCTGAGGAGATGTGGGAATTCTGTAGGATCCAAGGGAGGATTCCAGGCAGGACTCAGCCTTTCCTGCCTTCTCCCACAGGGATGAAACCCAAACTCTTGGTTCTGCACACGGAGCTGCTCACCCAGACCAACACATCCTTCTGCTCCCTCCGCTGGATCCCATCCAGCCCATCCCGAATCCTTCCCTCCACTGGATCCCATCCAGCCCATCCCGAATCCTTCCCTCTGCTGGATCCCCTCCAGCCCATCCCGAATCCTTCCCTCTGCTGGATCCCCTCCAGCCCATCCCAAATCCTTCCCCAGGCATCCAGCTCTTCCCTGGCCTTCAGGAGTCCCCCCATTCTCCTCTTCCTCTTCCACGTGCCAACACTCCAAGGTTTTTTTCCCACTTTTTCCACTCCCATCAGAGCAAATCAGAGGTGCCACAAGAGTTCAGGCATTCCCAAGGACAGCAGGATCCTGAATTCCATCCTGGGATCGAGGAGGATCCAGCCCCACCTGGTGAGGGACGGATCCCAAAAATACATTCCCAGTATTTTGGGAATACACCCACACTCACAGCCATGGGGCTGGATCCTCCTCGATCCCAGGACGGACTGAGGAAGGCTGGGAAAAGCAAAGCAATTCCCAGCAGGGACCAGGACAAGGAATGGGATGGATTTGCAGGGAATTCCATCAGGAGCTCTGGAGCAGGGGGTGCGATGCACTTGGGGCTGCAGGTCCACCTGGAGCCATCCCTGCTGGAATGATTCCCCTTCCTGGGATGCTTGCCCTGCTCCTGGAATGTCTTGTCCCGCAGCTGGGATGTTCCTGGGATTCCTGCCTGCACCAGGCTGGCTCAGGCAGGGCCGGGACCGCTTATCCCGGGATTTGAGACGTTCCCACCAGCCAGGAGCTCCTCACGGATCCCACTCAGCACATGGACAGGAGATGGAAAATCCAGAGCAGGGTCTGGATTGGACCAGAAGGATGGGGACCCTTCCCCAAATCCCAGCAAATCCCAGCCCCAGCTCCGTTGGCTGCTGGGTGGGATCTGCTCCATCTCATTCCCATGTGCTTTTCCTTCGATTCTTCATCCATTCCCTTCCTGACCAGTTTTTAAGGATATTTCCCAGGAATGGCCTCATTTCCCGCTTTCCTCAGACGATCCCGACCCTCCACTGAACCCAGGCAAGGTTTGGGACAGACCAGGAATGCCCAAGGGGACCAAACCACGAGGTTTAATCATTCCCATGGAGCTGTTCCCACATCCTAAATCTGGATAAAGTTTTAAAATTCCTTTTTCCGCCCTCTGGGGTACCTCATATCCATGAATTCCCCGATTTCGTCTGTTTTGCACGGAAAATAAAACCATTGTCCACCTGCAATGGGATTGGTCTCTCTGGTAACTTCAGTCCTGGCTTTACACCCTCTCCCACAGCTTTTCCAGGTTTTCCGGGACATCCCCAATCCCACATCTCTGATGGAATTTTTATCCCTGTTTCAGGGAGGGGACACTGAGGGGTGGAAAAGTCCCCTCCCCACCGGCATGCCAGGTCCCTCAGTCCCTCTGGAAGTGGGATCCAGCTCCATGGGGAAGGCTTTGGCTTTTCACTATCCATGCTTTGAGGTCGGGGAGGAAGAGGATTCAAAATTCAGGATTATTTGGGTTCAAGGAGCTGGAGCTGCCCTGGAGCTGGGACACCCTAAATTTTCATGGATCCAAGGCTGGAAGAACCATCCCAGCCCCATGATCCCAACCCAGGAGCCTCATCCAGCAAGTCCTGTCCAGGAATTCCAGCATTTGGAAAACGAGGGTGGAAAGCAGAAATCCCATTCCCAGCCCTGAAGGTCGCAAGGGAAGTTTGGAAAACGAGCTTTATCCTTTAAATAAATTAATTTTAAAAATGGATTTCTCCCCCCACCCACCAAAAAAAAACAAACAAACCCAGTGAAAATAATTTTCCTAAACTCACGGGAAGTGCTGATGGACGTTATAGGGAAACCAGTGCTGAGTGAGGATTTAAAAGCCAAGAAGACTCCCAATTCCATGGATTTGCAGGTTCCAAACCCTTCAAAGCACCTCCATGTCCCACCTTGGCATTCCCGGCACTCCCGGAGCCTTTGCCAGCAGGAGGGGACACATTTTTGTGTCCTCAGCCACCACCTCACCCACGAGACCCTCTCTGCCACCAGGAAACAATTCCAGGAGAGCATCATTCCCGCAGTTCCTGCGTCATCCAGGGGTTTTTGGGATCCTCTGGAGCTCCTCAGGTGTGCTGCTCCCGCTTCCAGCCAGGTGAAGTCCACAAAGGACGAGGGCAGGTTTGGAGGAGTCCCAAGGATATTCCGTCGGCGCCATCATCCTGGCTGGATCCGAGATCCACGGTAGCCAACCAAGCTCCCAGGAGAGGAAGGCGGAGCTGGAATTGTCCCTTCCCAAAGCTCCTGGAGCTCTGCTCTGTCCTCTTCTCTGCTGAGAATTCATCGCTTTTAATTAGAAGAGGCTTTTCCCAGCTCCTGAACCCGCCAGGGCCAGCCAGGAGGCTGGAAGGAGGCATGGAAAAACCTCATTCCCTCTCCTGGGAATGCTCCAAGGAAAAGGGCAGCTGGAGGTGAGGCAGCTCCCGGCATTTCCCCCCTCAGTGACCTCCCAGCTCCAGGAGTTCCAGGCACAGGGAAATTGGGGTTTAAATCCAGCACCTTTCCCCCAGGTTGGTTAAACAGCCCCGAGCCAGACCTTCAATTCCAGCCTGAGCCAGCTTTTTTCCCTTGGATTCTTCCATATTTTTTTATTTCCCTTGGATTCTTTTTTTCTCCTTTCCCTTTTTTTTCCCACCCAGCTGCTTTTCTTGGATCCCTCTCGGCGAGGGGAGTCCCTGGAGGAGGAGGAGGAATAACCCTGCTGCAATCCAGGGAAAGGCAGAGGTCAGGCTCAATCCCCTTTTCCAGCTCGTTTGCAGCTTCCAGGGATTCTTGCATCACGTCTGGGAGCAGCCATCCAGCAGCAGGAGAGGGAAGGAATTTTTTCAAGGAGACCGGGGGCTTGGACACGTTTTTATAGGAGGCTGACAGAGCCCAAGCGCTGGAATTCCCATCTCAATTCCAGTTAAATTCGCAGCCCTGGCAGCAGGACAGGGATTGCTTTAGCAGGTTTAAGGATTCCTCAGGGAATCGCTGGCAAAAGTATGGAAAAAGTGGATTTCATCTAAAAGCGAAAGCGTGACAAAGCTCCTTGGCAAAGCTCACCCCGCAGCTTTTACTGGATGGGTAAAGCTCAGGGAAAAAGCAAATTGAAACCCAAATTTGAGCAATCTGAAAGTAAAAATAAACCAAAAATGAGCTGTGTGGAGGTTGGGAATGGGCAAGGACAAAAGGAACAAGGGAGACCTTCCCATGGAATTCCTTAATCAAACTGAGCCCCTCCATCAACAGTTTAAAGGTTTTAACCTTTAAATTAAAAAATTAAATGCAAATTAATGAATGGCCTAATTAAAACAGTTCAACAAAAGGTTCCGTGGAATCTGCTCTCAGCAGGAAGCAATCCACTCAATGTCTTAATTATGAATAAAGCGGAATTAAGAATGGCAGATGGGCTGGAACAGGGATGGGAACATTCCCGCAGGCTGGAATTCCGTAGGAGCAGCTTTGATATTCCAAGGTAGGGGAAAAAAAAGCTGAAGTCACTCAATGAGGATTCACCTCTCGCGAAGAGAATTGAAGGTTCCGGCTCCCCAAAAACTCTGGGATTTGCCCCAAAATCCCTCTCCTCTCCTTTCCACGGTGACTCCGTCCACAGGACACAGCAGGCCTCCCCTTCCCTGTGCCCATTCCTGGCTGGAATCTTCTCAGGGGACAATCAGGGATGGGGTCTTTGGGGTGACAACTCCGGGCTGGCTCAAGGGACCTGGACCTTCTAGGGGCCACCTCCAGCCTGGTCCTTCTGTCACCATCCCCGGCCTTCCAGGGCCACCACGGAGTTTTTGGGATCCGCCTCCTGTCCCAAATACCAGACGCAGCTCCCCTCCCCTCTCCCCATTCCTGGCTGGATTTCCGTGTTTTGGGAATACTTCTCAAACCCCCCGCCCACCCACCAGGATTTGCTCAGGCAACAGCTGAGCTTCACCAAAGGTGATGAGGAGGCCAAACCCCACCACAAAGTGCTCCCCACTAGTCAAAAGCGATTCCCTGATCCCAGACGTGGAATTCCCTGAGCAGCATCCGGCTCCAGACAGAAATTCCCACAGGATATAGGGCACTTCCCCCACAGCACTAACTGGGGTTGATGACTCTCACAGCACACCCCGATCAGCGTTTGCTCTGCTCCTCAGGACATCTGTGAGCAGGAACCTCTCCACAAAACCACCCCGGGGGAATCCAAGGAATTCCGAGCCAAAAAAAAAACCCCTCTTTATTCATATATAAAAAGCCATTTGCATAGAAGTTTACAGGTGCATTCCTACTTCCAAAGTGCTTTTACAAGAAAAAGCCAGAGCAAGAGTTTGCCATTCCAGCCAAAGCAGGCAGCTCGCAACATTCCCAGGATTAGGAACCGGGATCTCCTGGCTAGGCGGGATGCGGGGCCTAAGTCAGGCCCGACCCAGCGTCACTCATCAATAAACAGCAGCGGGACAAAGCTCAAGACACCCGGGCTACAGAGGAGCTCTGCGAGCCCAAACTATGCAAGCGGGGGAGGTTTAATACATCAAACGAGGCATCGAGGTCCAGGCCGAGCCCCCGGCACCTCCGGGCCCTCGGGAATCCCGGACAGAAGCTCAGATTCCGGCCGAGGCCAAGCCCAGGCCGCAGTTTGTCAGTACTCATCCTCATCACCCTCACCCTCCTCTCCGTCCGCCGAGTCCCTTCCGACCTCCTCGTAATCCTTCTCCAGGGCCGCCAGGTCCTCCCTGGCCTCGGAGAACTCCCCCTCCTCCATGCCCTCCCCCACGTACCAGTGCACGAAGGCCCTCTTGGCGTACATCAGGTCGAACTTGTGGTCCAGGCGGGCCCAGGCCTCGGCGATGGCCGTGGTGTTGCTGAGCATGCAGACGGCGCGCTGCACCTTGGCCAGGTCTCCGCCGGGCACCACGGTGGGCGGCTGGTAGTTGATGCCCACCTTGAATCCGGTGGGGCACCAGTCCACGAACTGGATGGAGCGGCGCGTCTTGATGGCGGCGATGGCGGCGTTGACGTCCTTGGGGACGACGTCGCCGCGGTAGAGCAGGCAGCAGGCCATGTACTTGCCGCGGCGAGGGTCGCACTTCACCATCTGGTTGGAGAACTCGAAGCAGGCGTTGGTGATCTCCGGCACGGAGAGCTGCTCGTGGTAGGCCTTCTCGGCCGAGACGATGGGCGCGTAGGTGGTGAGCGGGAAGTGGATGCGCGGGTAGGGCACCAGGTTGGTCTGGAACTCGATGAGGTCGACGTTGAGGGCGCCGTTGAACCTCAGCGAGGCGGTGACCGAGGACACGATCTGCCCGATGAGGCGGTTCAGGTTGGTGTAGGTGGGGCGCTCGATGTCCAGGTTGCGGTGGCAGATGTCGTAGATGGCCTCGTTGTCCACCATGAAGGAGCAGTCCGAGTGCTCCAGCGTGGTGTGGGTGGTCAGGATGGAGTTGTAGGGCTCCACCACGGCCGTGGACACCTGCGGGGCCGGGTACACCGAGAATTCCAGCTTGGATTTCTTGCTGTACTCCACGGAGAGCCGCTCCATGAGGAGGGAGGTGAAGCCGGAGCCGGTGCCTCCTCCGAAGCTGTGGAAGACCAGGAAGCCTTGGAGCCCACTGCACTGGTCAGCCTGCAGCAGAACACGGGATATTTATCCCAAGGACCGGAAAAGTATCCCAAGAATATTGGATATTTATCCCTTCAAGGACTGGGATAACTATCCCAAGAAAACAGGTATTTATCTCTTAAAGGACTGGAAGAACTATCCCAAGAAAATTGGATATTTATCCCTGTAAGGACTGGAATAACTATCCCAATAATGGATATTTATCTCTCTAGGGACTAGAATAACTATCCCAAGAAAATGGATATTTATCTCTGATACGACTGGGATAATTATCCCAAGTAACACAGCACAAAATCCTGCTCAGACCACTCCCAGAGCAGCTTAAGCCCGGTTTTAACGACAATTCCCTGCTTTTAGGACAAACACACAAATCCAGGGACTTTCCCGAGCCCCAAACCAAATCCCAACAGCAGCAACAACCCTTGGACCTCACCTAAAGATAACTTTTCAACTTAAGGGTTGGGTTTTTTTGGGGTTTTTTTTTATTTTATTTTAAGACTTCTACCCCAAACTCCAAAATATTGTCCAAAACAGTGCCAGGTCGCGTTCCCCCTAACCCCAAACCCGGCGTTTTCCCTCACCATTTTCCGGATCCTGCTGAGCACGGTGTCGATGATCTCCTTGCCGATGGTGTAGTGGCCGCGGGCGTAGTTGTTGGCAGCGTCCTCCTTGCCGCTGATGAGCTGCTCCGGGTGGAAGAGCCCGTGGTAGGTCCCGGTTCTGATCTCATCTGCACCAGGAGGAGAAATCGGGGAGAGCAGGACACAAGGGAAGGTTCTGCTCCTGGAGCAAAATCCACGGAACGTCCGCCAGGACGTCACGGCGAGGGGAGGAATAAACTCGCATAGGTAAGGTCCTACCAGCCCTCCACCCTCAGCATGAAATCCGAAATTAATCTGGTTTAATGAGCTAGGACACCACAATTCCAGCGTTTTTGTGGGATCGGTTACCACAGGCAGCTTGGAGAAGTCTGGAAGCTCCACCTCCATCCTCTGCTCTCCAGCACGGAAGGGACACAGACAAAGCCCCTCCAGTGCTGACATTTCCACCTGACCCAGCTCCAGAGGGTTTTTTAATCCACTCCATCCCAGCACTGGACACATCCCATAATCTCCTGGCTCATTCATTAAGTTCTCCATTTAATACCCTAATGAGGTGTCTAAAAATTAAGCAGAACCCAAACTAAAGTCTGCAATCCTTTAATTAGAACTAATGAGTCACATCCCAGATGGAAAGATAGGAGGAGAAGCCTGGAAGGCAGGAGCAGGCGGCTGGATTTGGAGTCATTTCCGAAAAAAAGTAATTCTTATTTTCTAGGAAGACACCTCAAATCGAGGTACCACAGAAACCACCACCCAGAGATCCCTGAGGGAGCAGGAAGGGTAAGTGGGAACCTTTTGGAATCCACCAGGTTGGAAAAGACCTCCAAGATCAAGTTGGCCGGGACAGGACAGCCAGGCCCCACAAACCCGTGGAATGTGCAGCACCCCGCTTTGTGGGTGGCATCAGAACCAGATGTGCCACATCTGGCCACGGGACGGTGGAATTCGGGCCAGCACCACCGAGGCTGGCAAATCGAGGTCGCTTTCCACCCGCTGGAGGTTCCAAAAGGAGGGAACAAGGACAACTCGGCCACAGCCACGGGTCCGTCACTCCTGGTCCCTTCGGAAGTGCAAATTCTGTCTGCTTCCAAGGGCTGGGGACATTTAACCAGAGCAGAGGAGTGAGAGCAACAGGATCCCACGGAAAAAGGCTTGGGAATTACGGACAAAGATGGATCAGGGGCAAAAATCCCATTTTTACCAATGACAGTGGGCTCCAGGTCTATGAACACCGCCCGGGGCACGTGTTTGCCAGATGCTGTCTCACAGAAGAAAGTCTCGAAGGAGGAATCCACTTGCTCGGAGCTGGGATCCACGGATTTCGCCTGCTTGGAGCCGGGAATGGTCCCGTCGGCCCGGATGCCGTGCTCCAGGCAGTAGAGCTCCCAGCAGGCATTGCCCATCTGCACTCCGGCCTGCCCGATGTGGATGGAAATGCACTCCCTCTGGAAAAGGGAAACGGGGGATTTTACACACCCTGGGGGTTGGGATCGGCAGTTCCAGCCCCCACGGCTCTCCTCGGAGCCATGCCGGGGACGATGAGGGAAACAGGGAGCTGGAGCCGGGATCAAACCGGGATCTGCTGGGCAGCTGGACACAGCAGCCCTGGGAAAGGCTCTCCCGGCCCAGGGAAGGAGGAAGGAAGGAGCTGCTGGCTCCATGCTGGGGCAGGAAGCAGCTGAGCAGAGCCAGCTCCAGTCCCCCACATCCTGATGGGACATCAGCAACAGCAGCTCCGGGATCCTGACCCCGGAAAAAAGGCTCAGGGAGAAGCCAAGCTTGGAAAACCTGAGCCAAGCTGGAGTCACAGCAGGAAAGAGGCTGGAGAAAACAGGGATTGCCCCGGGGCAGAGCAAGGCCGGGCTGACTCCCGGGAGCGGCTCCAAGCCCGGATTTATCCGGGTCATCTCCAGCAGCCTGGGACGCCAGGGAAGCTCCGCAGGGACCGGCGTCTCCTGGAGGCTCCCTGGGCACTTTTGCTGGTGGTGCTTCCCCGGGTAATTGGCATCTGCTGCTTCCATCACGCCAAGATCAAAGCCATGGCAGAGCCTCCTGTCCCAGATCCCAAGCCGAGAATCCCAATTACTGCCAAGCCTGGTGCGGGGCAGTGCTGCTTCCCAAGGGATCCCTGGGAAAGGGAGCTGATCCCACCCGGAAAGGACAAGCAGCGCAGCTGATCCCATTATTTGTGGCATCCAAGGGCAGCTTGGCTCAGGTGTCACCTCACCTCACCAAGCTGGGGTCTCCACAGAGAGGGGTGGTGGGAACAACAGATCCCAAATCCCCAGGGAAGTGCACAACCACCCAAAGTGCCCAGGAGTCTCCAGAAGATTCCAGCTGGGCACCCTGAGGCACCAACCACTTGTGGCAGGGAAATGATCCAATGAAACGTCTCCATCTCGTTCCCCAAGCATGGACGTGCCAAGATTTCCCCACCCCTCAAACTCCAGAGGCCACCACACAGCCAGGATGGAGCAAGGCAGGACTGGATCATTCCTGGGACACGGGAACACCAACCCAGAGCTGCCCAAACACCCCCAAACCCCAGCGTGGGCCGAGCCCCCCAGTTCTGCAGGGCGTGGGGGCTGCAGGCATCAGGGATTGATGGGATTCCATTCCTGCTGGGATCAGGGATTGTCAGGATCAGGAGCTGCCGGGATCAGGGATTGCTGGGATCAGGGACTTTCAGGATCAGGAGCTGCCGGGATCAGGGACTGTCAAGATCAGGAGCTGCTGGGATCAGGGACTGCTGGGATCAGGGATTGTCGGGATCAGGAGCTGCCGGGATCAGGAGCTGCCGGGATCAGGGATTGCCAGGATCAGGGATTGCCAGGATCAGGAGCTGCTGGGATCAGGGACTGTCAGGATCAGGAGCTGCTGGGATCAGGGACTGTCAGGATCAGGAGCTGCTGGGATCAGGGACTGTCAGGATCAGGAGCTGCTGGGATCAGGGACTGTCAGGATCAGGAGCTGCTGGGATCAGGGACTGTCAGGATCAGGAGCTGCTGGGATCAGGGACNGACTGTCGGGATCAGGAGCTGCTGGGATCAGGGACTGTCAGGATCAGGAGCTGCCGGGATCGGGGGTTGTCGGGATCAGGAGCTGCCGGGATCAAGAGGAGTTGGGATCAGGGACTGTGGGGATCCCATTCCTGCTGTCCCAGCTGACATCTGCACTATGTGGGAAATGCTGGCTGCCCCTGCCCAGCCCTCCCAGCAGCGTGGTTGCAATAGTTCCCCATCCCAGTTTTCCGTGCTCAGCTTCCCAGCACTTCCCTGGGACAGCTGCTCCACTCCCAAATCCCCATTCCCAGCACCTGCTGCACTGGAATTTGCAGCCCAGAACTCAGGGAATGAGAACAAAGGAAAGAAAAAATGAAATAGAAAAAGTGGGAGCTGCTGTAAGGAAAGAAGTGCAGCGGTTTACTGGAGGTTTTCCCCTCCTCTAAAATATTCCAGAGGGATTTTTTTTGGGATCTTCCCAACATTTGCATCCAGCTGAACTGCCTTTTACAGACTCTGGCTATAGGCAGCCTATTGTTGTCCAGTTGATTTTCCCATTGGGAACACCATGTAAATATTTAACACTTTTATAGCCAGGCCAGACCAGAAATCCGCAGACTAAAGGAAAAGTTCAAAGCCAAATCCCTGGGAGCCACTTTGAAGTTTTCTCCCATTTGCAACCAGATTTTTCCAACAAGTCGCTCCTTTGCATCCATAAAAAAAGTGCCAGTTGGGATCCTCTTTCCCAAAAAGTTTCAGCTGGATCAGCCAGAAATAATTAGGATTGTAGATTTTATTTTTTTCTTTTTTTAAGTCCCCCCTCAACCCACTTCAGCTGCCCAGCTGCAAACATTTTGGAGCAGGGATTCCATAAAAAAAACTACATGGAAAAGGGGGATTTTTATCCATTTAATATCTAATCCCAAGGGTTCAGAGCAGACAAAGGCAACATGGCAGCTCATTCCTAAGGAAAAAAAAAAAAAAAACAACCTAAAGGTTGTGCTCGTTGCAGCACATTGGGAGCGTTAAAGTTTTGGGAAGAGGGGGCAGCAGAATTAAAAATTTAAATTTTAATCCATAATTTAATGGAGGGAAAATATGCTGGTCCTACACACACA
>WAAG01071844.1:0-17511 GCA_013390105.1 Tichodroma muraria
GGAGCAGAGAGAGCAATCACCACTGCACTGAACATGATCCAGCCCATGCCTAGGTATGCAAGAAGTTCAAATGTAGCCTGGCCTCCATCAGCCATAGTGTGGCCAGCAGTACCAGGGCACTGACTGTCCCCCTGTTCTGGGCACTGCTGAGGCTAAACCTTGAATCCTCCGGTCATTTGTGGGACCCTCATGACAAAAAAAGACATTGATAGGCTGGAGTGTGTCCACAAAAGGGAAGAGATTGGGGAAAGGACTGGAGAGCGAGGAACTGCTGAGGGAGCTGGAGGGGCTCAATCTGGAGAAAAGGCGGCTCAGGGAGGACCTTCTGCCTCTGCATAATTCCCTGATTGGAGGGTGTGGCCACGTGGTGATTGGACTCTTCTCCACGTAACAAGTAACAGACAAGAGGGAATGGCCTCAAGTTGCACCTGTCGAGGTTTATCATGGAATCATTGAAGAGGCTGAGTTGGAGGGGACCTACCAGGATCATTCAGTCCAACTCCTGGCCCAGTACATGACACCCCAACAATCCCATCACATGGCTGAGTGTTGTCCAAATACTTCTTGAACTCAGACAGGCTTGGTGCCATGGCCACTTCCCTGGGGGAGCCTGGTATAGTGCTCAACCACCCTGTGGGCAAAAAACCTTTTCTTGATATCCAGCCTTAACCTCCCCTGACTTAGCTTCAGATTATGCTGAGCCACTGCTTTGGGGCTTTTGATTAATGCCTATTAACACTATGATTATTGATTATTTATCAGAGGCTGAGACAGAAATAAATCAGAAACTTTCAGACCAAGTTTGAGCTCTACAGACCAATCCTTCAGCCAGCAGGACAGTCTATAAGCACCTGGTTTGAAATGCTACTCTGAAATACGGGCAGCCTACTTCCTTCCTCCACAATTCTCAGATCCCTGAAACGCAACACCCTCCAGGAAAGCCTTTTTACACCTCTAGATCACCCTCTTGTCGCACATGGTCCCCACGAGCAGAGTCTACTCTCTGTGCTTTGGTGACCTTGCCGGCTTCCAGCCTTCCCCACTGCTGCTCCCTCCCACAGCCCTGCTCGCTGCTCCTCCAGGCCGCTCCTTCCCCTGTCCCGCACGGACGAGAGAACCCCCGGGGCAGAGCCGCCACTTCGACTAAACCGCCACAAAGGCTCCAGAGCTTCCCAATTACACATTTACAGAACCTCAAAACACTGTCATTAAAACGGCCCCTCTTCCACAAAAGCAAAAAACTCGCACACAGCGGGGCGGGAAGGCCGTGCCGGCCGCGGGCGAGCGGCGCCGAGCGCAGCCCAGTGAGGCCGAGCGCCGCCAGCGCGGGGTGTGGGCGGCAGTGCCGCCTCGCCGGGCGGGTCCAGGCGGGCCCGGGCAGTGCTCGGGACTAGTGGTGGCCAGAGGCTGGCGAGCAGGGGGGTNCCAGCCAGAGCTGCCTGCCTCCATGGGGACGTCGGTGGAGGGGCCCCCAGAATCCTTGATGCGGGGACGGGACAGCGTGTGGCGATCTTTCTCAGCAGAGCCGCCCTGTCAGACTCCCCTGCTCAGCGGCACAGAGCTCGCACCGCGGGACCCTGGGTGCGTCCCTGGGGCGCTGGAGACTGGCTGAGCCGCAGACAGGGAGCTGGGACGCGGCATAGCGCAGAGCGCCGTTATCTTGGCTGTCTTGCAAGCAGTTTAAGAAAGAAACCGGCTGAAATCGAGACTAAATATATTTTTTCCAATTTCTGCGCCTTTACCTGCAGACCAGAAAAACGGCATTTCTTAGCCGCAAGGCAAAAAAAGGCGTTAATCTGTCCTCAGGAACGGCAACGGCTTAGGCCATTTACGGGGGAGACCTCAGAGGTTTCTTCCCCCAAGCGCAGGCGTGTTCTCATTCCCGTGCTGAGCTGAAAGGTCCGGGCGTGGGAAGTCTGGCCTGCCTCATGCAGGCACAAACACATGAACGCAGAACAGAAATCTGGGGCTGTGATCCCCGGTTCCGGGACTGTGATCCCCGGTTCCGGAGCTGTGGTCCCGGGTCTGCGGGCGGGGGACGAGCCGGGCGCTGCCGGCAGCTGCCGCCGGGAGGCGCTGTGGATGAGGCTGGGCCGGCCCCGCCCGCCCGCGTTGGTCTGGCAACGGCGCGCGCGGTTCCGGGAGCGGCACCGCCTGAGGGCCCCGCGGGGGACGGGGAGAGACCCGGGAGCGGCACCGGGGGCGGCGCCCGTGGGGCCTGGAAGGCGAGCGGTAGGCGTGGAGTTTCACCGTTAGGAGTCTCGTGGAGGCTACGAAACTGCTTTGAAGGCTGGAGCTCGTCTGCTCTAGGACAGGCTGGGAGGGCTGGAGGTGTCCAGTCTGGAGAAGAGGAGGCTCCAGGGAGACCTTAGATCCCCTTGCAGTGCCTACGGGAGCTCCAAGAGAGCTGGAGAGGGGCTTTGGAAAAGGGCCTGGGGTGGCAGAACAAGGGGGAATGGTTTCAAACTGCCAGAGGGCAGGGGTAGATGGGATATTGGAAAGGAGTTATTCCCTGTGTGGGTGCTGAGGCCCTGGCACATATTGCTTGGAAAGGCTGTAGCTGCCCCATCCCTGGAAATGTCCAGTGGCAGGCTGGACAGGGCTTGGAGCAAGCTGGTCTGGTGGAAAGTGTCCCTGCCCATGTCAGGACTTTGGAAGAGGATCTATCTTTAAGGTCCCTTCCAGCCCAAACCATTCTGGGATTCTATGATTCAAGGAAGGCCCTTTTCCAAGTGAAGTGCTGTATTTCCTCTTGGCTCCCAGCTTGTAGTTGCCAGTTCTTCTGGAAGCAGGCCCGGGCAGTCAGCTGCGATGAGCCGTGTGTTCTCAATAGGACGAGTGTGACATGTTCACAGAGAGGAAAGCTGTAAACAGATCTTCAAGGCCCAGGTAAAAAAAGAAAAGGATTGAGTAAAAGCCAAAGGAGTTGGTTGTGATAGTCAGTTTCCTGCCTGTTGAAATCACCCCAGGTCATTTTCAACATTTCTGGTTTTGGTTTGTTTTAGTAAAAAAGGGATGTGTTATCTCCAGCATGTGCTCTCCAATGCATCTACATGTGTTCCCATCTCTTTGTTGCATATCAGGTTATATTAACTGAAGGCAGAATCGTAACACAGCAGTAAAACATTTAGAGGCATAGTTAGCCAGATTCAGGCATTTCTCACTCTGCTGCTGACTTTTCTGATAGCTGTAAGCAAAGCAACACAATCCAGTTACTCCATTTTTCCTCTCTGAGGGAAAGATTATCCTTTTTTTTTCTCATTTTGAAAATAGCCTTAGATGAAAATGGTTATGTGTGTGGCATGTAGGTTCATTATTTTACCTTTCTCCTCTGCTGTCTTTCCCTTACTATTTTTTATTAATTATTTTGTTACTGTTCTCTGTTCAGTAGGTTTGAAGGAATTCTGGTTGTTGAGATTATGGTTCTTAGAAGGCTCACTTAGCCCACCTTTTGGATGAAGGAAAGAAGATGAGGTCCTCTAAGAAGAGTAAAAGCACACTATAAATAGGCATTCAGAAATGTCTGCTGATGCCATGCCATTACCGTGTGATCAGCAGAAACATGTTGGAAAAACACCCATCAGTGACTTCACAAAAAAGCCACAGTCAGACAGGTAGAGAACAGAAGCATAAAACCCCAATTATATGTTTATAACTAAAGGTATGAAACTGACAGATTTTCACTGGGAATTAGAAACTCCTGAATTCTTGATCATAGCACCAACGACTTGTAATAGACTGTCTCCTTGCCAAATGTAAATTTAGTGTAATGAACTGCTTGCTGCCCGCTGAAGTGCAGGCTAACAGACTGATATTTGCAATGGCAGGCATACTGTATGGCTTTCCTTTTAAAAATAAATTGTCTTTGTTCATAGCTATCTAGATATATGCCCAGTCTGACACATATTTTCAGTCTGTATTTCCAAGTAAATGGTTTACATGATGATGCAGTAAGATTATGTAATGAACAAGAATGAAGTTAATGCATCCATCCTTTTTTTTACCCTAAGCCAGCTGCTGAATAATGATACAGGGATTCTCACTGACCCCAAAGAGAAGCCCAGTGCCCAAGCTGTTGGGAAAAGCACTGGGCAGATAAAGGCTATTTCCACATTTCTTGCTAATGTCTCCTTACGTGTTCATAGTTTTTTACCTTTTAGATCTATTCTGTATATCTCTGTAGTGTACACCATCTAAATCTAGCATGTATTGCTTTAATGCCATCCTAATAGATTTGAAGTTGGGATCTACCCAGGCTTCAATTTGTCTGAGAAGAAGCAACTTTGATTCTTCAAATTATATTTTTTAAAGTCAGAATGATACTTATGTTCACTTTAATGCTATATTTTGCCAATTGAATTATACCATTATGTCAGTCCCTCTTCTGGTGCATTTTTAGTACAAATTGAAGCTTTATTCCCTTTCGTTTCAGACAATCTACAACTTTTCCAGAGGCATGGGGAAATGTAGATGCAAGTTCAGCTGAGAAAGTCAGAGGCCTGCCTGATGTACTTGGTAAAACTGGTTTCCCTTAATCATTGTCATCTATTTTAACTGGCATTGATAGGGGGCATGGCACACGAACAAGGTATACAGTTGTGCTGGTTTGAAAGTAAACCAGCAGGAGAAGTTAACCACACACAAATACCTTGTGAGGGATTTCAAATCAGAGTTACAATTTAATAGAAAGACTACAGCAAATGCAATGATACAGAAAAACTGGTTTAAAACCACGGAGTACAGCCTGGCACCCTGTTGGTCAGGGTTGCAGTGGTTGCAATCCTGTCAAAAGTGGTGCTCTTGAGGAAGTTTGGCTCCACCTCTGGATGTCCAGTGGTCGTGGTGTCCCGAGACCCCAGACTGCCTAAATTATTTACAGTGTGGTTCAGGTGGTCCATCCCCCAGGGCGGGGAGGTTTGCAATGGAATGATTTAATCCCATGAGTCATAGAATATTTTCGGAGTCCTTGATAGTCAGTTCCAGCTGCCCATTCTGCTAGTGCATTATTTAGTTCATTGTGGCCCATTAGCAGTGATGAACCTCACTGGATGGATGGTGGTGCTGCTGCTTCCCCAGCTGAGTCATTGTAAAGATAAAGAAACACTTTCTTACCCTGCGGGATTTGCCTCTTCTCATTTTAACACCCAGCTTGTATCCTGGGGGGTTGGGTGTGCGCTGAAAACGACCCATCATTAACAGTTTACCTCAAAATGAGGTAGAGGGGAGTAGAATACACAGCTTGGTTACACCCACATTGGCACTCCTTCTCCTGCTACAAAAATCAAGCTCAGAAATGGCCTGACACATTTTGGATGATTTGTAGATAGTTTTGAAGATGAAGAATCTTCTAATAGAAATAAAAAAAACCAGTTGTAAAATAGTTAGTCAATCACAGGTTATGTTTAGGTAATAAATTCCAGTTCTGATGTAAGCAGATCTCATTCCTGAAATGATGCCATTCTTTTACATCATACCTGAGCTTTGTTGATAGTTTCATGCTATTATCCTTCTGAAAATCAGGAGTTAATAAAAGAAATTTTAAAATACACTCTAGTATTTTGTATTTTTAACCTCCCTTTGCTAAGATTGCACTTCCATGGAAAGATGTTGCACACTGTGAGAGCTACACAAACTACAGCAGTCATAGTGTAGATTTAGGGGTTTATTGTTCATGCACCCCATGTTCTGCAGCAACAGTTCCAGGCTGTAGAATCCTCATTTCTTCCTTGGCAGTTCCTGAGGAGGCAGGCAGTGGTACATGGAAGTGCCTGGCAGAACGGCGGCAAAAGCGTCACGATCGAGCAGTCACCGAAATGCAGCAGGAGCTGGACTGCATTGGCAGGGTAAGGCAGGGTTTTTTAATCCAGAGTCTTGAGTGCTCTTCTATGGTCAGGGCCCAATATTCAAATGATTACACTGACCTACTGTTTTAGGAGATGGAAGCCTCTGTTTTGAAGCTTCAGGAATTCCTTCAGCTTGAAGTGATGAAATCGGATGAAAAGAGTAAACTTCTGTTTGAAAAGATTGAGTCTGACATGGCTTTGGAAGGTTTCTCCTTTGAAGTAAGGCAGCTCAGAGCATTGGCTCAACTTCAGTTACTTGTACCTGCTCTGTGTAACATTTTATGGCTCCCTGGTGTCCTGAATTGTTGTTTTTTTTCCTTTTTAAATTTTTTTTATTCACTTTTCAATGAGATTGAGAATATATTTTTATTGCAGGGTTTGAAAGAACTGTGGAATATGATCCACGAGGAATCCTCAAACAGAAAGAAGTGGATTAGGGCAGTGGACGAATCCCTAAAGGAGGTCGAGAGGAATCGAGCTGTTAAAGTGAGCTGCAGTCTTAATAACTGTTACTTAAACATAAGATTGTTACTTGCTGACATAATGCTGATGCATAGAGTAGCTTGTTTCCACAGGAGTCAGAGGTCTGCACGTAGTTCTGTTGTGTCGTGATTGCTTTCTTTTCACCAATAAACTATTCACTCATTTTGCACCCACATAATCAGGAGAAGCTACTTTTTTCCTAGTTTTAAGGTGTTTCTTTCACAATTGAATAAGGAATATTCAAGGAATATGTGAGCTGCTTTTATTTCCCTGGAGAAATTTTTCCTGGAATTTTTTTTTTTTTCCTGAGGAGTTATGTAAGTCAAACTTTCATCTGGTCTGTTATTTTTTGGGGGACATACCTATTCTGCAGCTGAGAAGGAGCATAGACATGATCTAGCCCAATTTTCCTTTGGGTTTGAGGGGGGTCAGTAGCAAATGTGTTGCAGTTTTGTAGTCTTCAGCCTAACCTGTGAATGTCATTGGACATCATAGGAAATGTTTGATAAAAAAATGGAAAGACTGGAAGAGTTTGGTGCACTGTCCTTGTAGACAAAGAAAAACTGTTTGTTCCAGCAGTGCCAGTTTCTCCTCTCTTTGTAATTCAGGTATGATGAATAGGTCCACGAGTATCACCAGTAACCTTTCTGTCGGGTTAGTTACAACAAATGTCAGAGATGAACACATCTGCTGTAATTTTGTGTTCACTTAAAACAGGCACTGGTGGATTCCCTTCAGATATTTGAAAGGAAGTTGGTTTGATTTGTAAATTCATATTGCAGCCTGTCTACAGAGCACTCAATTATCACAGATATTAAAGAGAAATCAGCTGAGTAGTAGCGAAGCGGAATGTTTTAGTTACTATTTTATGAATTACTGAAAAAATCAGTCTTTAAGGTAACTGAGATTAATATTTTAACATTTACTTCTCAATCTGTGTGTCATCCAATTAATTTTAATGGATTTAATGAATGAATTAATTAATTTAATGGGATTCATTTTAATGGAAAAAATTGTCTTGTTCGTGTAGTTTTTTAACTTGGGAAACTGGTATTTGAGTCAACCCAGGATACTGAGTTATACTTTTCGTTGCTGTTGTTTTTCTTTTATTCTTTTATTGCACAGATAGCAGATGTACTGACCAAGTATACCGTGAAACTGGAGGAAATTTCCTTCTTCTTGGCAGCTGATGTTCACAAGCTCATTAATGATAAGGCCATGGTAAATGTTTTACCTGGGGCAATATAGCAGTCTGAATATTCCTGCAATGTCTTTTTTTCCCAACTGAAATTCATTTTTTCTGCCTATCAATCATTGAAATGTAGAAGAGATTTCTGCTTTGCAGGGTATTCGTTATCATTTGTGGGTTTTTCCCCCTCATTTTCTGTAGAAGACACAGTTTTTTTGTTTCTGCATGTTGTATGCTGCTTCTACTCCTGGTTTTATTTTTTAATTCACAGAATATAAACAGAGCACTTCTGGGTAATGAGAGGGCAACTGCCAAGCTGCTTTTTAATCTAATGAAATCAGAGCTTGAGAAAGAAAAATTACATCAACTGAAGTGGCAAGAGAGAGTCAAGGATTGGAAGCTTATCCAAAAGAACTGTGTAGTTCAGAGTTTCAGGTCAGAAATTTTACAGTCTTATTTTGGACAATGAATAACACAAAGTGACTAGTGTTCACTTGTGGTTTCTATAAAAATAATATTTTATCATTTTTTCTTTATACATATCACATATGATACCACATATATCAAGTTTCCATTATACATATCTCTTTTCCATCTTGCAGAGAATTTATGGCAAGTGAAGAAATACAGAATCCCCCAACTGTGAAAACGGAAATGGAAAATATGATAAAGGAGCAGATTGTACTTAGTGAACAGAGACTGAGGGTTTTGCAGCACATTGGGTATGGCAAAAGAGGGTATAGCATAAAGGAAGACAATTCTTTCTGGAGTTAATGAGGGACTTGGCTACAAAATGCACTTTTTTTCCTGTCAGTGTGTGATTGTTAAATTCAGTAGTAAGGCAGGGTCTAAACCTATTTTTGTACAGCTCTTTTTAATGGAAAAAATGCATTCTTGATTTTCAGTGCACTAGCTACACTAAATAGGTTGTGATCGAGGGCTAAAAATGCAGGAATGCAAAAGTAAATTTTGAAACACGGTAGAAATGGGCAGACAAAGATGAGTGGAGAGCTGGAAGTTGGTGCTTTTGTCAAGGCATTTTTTCTCCATGGGATTTTATTTGTGTAATAAATTAAGAGAGGAGTCTAGATACAATTCTAACACTGCTATGTTTTAATACCCATCCTGAACACAAGAAGCATTTTTGGGTGCAATGCACCACAGTATTTGCAGGGAGTTTTTTTACAGTGGGTGTAGGAACAAGGTAGTTGCAGTTAGGTAACTGCAGTTACTGTCTGTGTTCCTTGTCGGGCAGTAAACAGTAGTTGGCCCCAAACAACAATCTCTTTGGTTTATTTTCATTGCCAAGATGGCTGTAAATAAAACAAAACACAGTAGTATGGATACTCTGATTCATAATTTTATATTTGAAGTACTGACTGGTTTGTATTTTAAGATACCTGACTCTTGTTTCCTACTTTGATAGCACCTTGTTGCCTCCAGCACATACAAAATCCGACTTAAATGAATGGTACAGAGCTCTGGAGAATTTAAACAAAGGAATAGGTAAGTTGGGAAATCATAAAAACAGTCTGGCATTCAAGCAATACTTTCTTTTTTCCTGGGCAACGATGAGGCAGACAGTTGCTTTGAAAGTGCACGTTTGCTCTATTCTTTGTTCCATGTGTTCCCACATACTTTCTCAGTTGCTTTGAGCTGGCAGTAAGACCCAAAGAAGCTGCCTGTGACATCACTTTCCTTTGGCCAGTACAAACACTTGTGCATGGTGAGATCTAGCAGGAACTGGCTTGGTTAGAGTTAATCTGGAGAAATAAAAGATTAATTTTGACATGGATCAGTTCTCAAGCATACAAAATACTCCTTTTTAACTCTTGGAGAAGAAGAGGGGAAATATTGGAGATAGTCCTTTCTCTGTGTCCTGTAGTGTGCCTTCCCTCTCTGTGTCTGCCTTCTCTTGCTCCAGGGCACATCTTGTTGCAATGTTTGTAGCCTGTATGGTAGCAAAGAGGTTGGTAGCAACTGTAAATAACTTGCTACTTTTAAGCATAACAATAAACAGCTTTGTATTAAAATACCTTATTTGATTGGTTGGTAGTGTTGCACAGGGCTGCAGGCACTGCTGGGATCTGTTCCCTGGGGTGGTTCTCATCACAGGGCCTCTGTCATGTTTCTGTTTCACACTGCACTGTGAAATATGGGAATTCTGACTGTGGTCTGTTCCATATCATTCAGACACACATAATGTGGAGTGTGTGAAGAAAATGCGTGTCCAGTATGAGCTGGTCCAGGGCAAATGTCAGGAAAAAGTGCAGATGTGCAAGGTGAGTGTCACAGCTTTGGGTGTGGTAGCCATGGCACAATGTGTCATTACAGTAAAATGTGTTTGAGGATCCACCAAACATTGAGATGACAAGAGAAATTACTTTTTTAACCTCTGCCTTATTCTGTTAAAAAAGTAACCATCCATTTGGTTTACCAGTAGTTTTTGATATTTGTACTTGAAATGTCTAAAAGCCGTAACAAATGCCAGTAACGAAGGGAATGCTGTGCTAAGTTTACATGGAGGATGCAAGGACCCTCAGCCTTCGTGCTAAATCTGTCTTATCTTGGGAAAGAAATTCCACCTCTCTGCCTCGATTTCTCCTTCTGTATCCAATCAAATTGTATTGTTTACTAACAACGTGGGGTCTAGGAGGCTGAATCTTTCTCTGTCCATCACAAGAAAAGAAACACTAAGTTTAGCCATGCTCTCTGAAAGCCACGCACTATTTCTTATATGCATGTCAATAATTTGCCACTCCTTTCATTTAGATGACTCTGTTGGATATGAACATTTGCACAGTAGAAGATGTTGAAGTTGTGTATTCCAACATGCTTCAGATGACTGAGAAACTAAAACGTAGGTTTAAAGAAGAACTGGAGCACATGGATGTACGTTTATTGCATTTATTTTTATCGCTCCTTGGGATTAGTCTGTTCTTCCTGTGCTCCCACCTGCAATGCCTTTTGCATCATAGGCTATTGATGTCACGTTAGAAAGAGGTCCATAGTGGGACTAAACACTACAAAGAAACAAAGTTTGGTGTGGGAGTTTCACATGGAAGAGTTCATAATTGTGTTTATTATTCACAGTAGAAGTATATTGTATTTTTATTATAATTTATGTCTGAAATACATTTAATAGAGATGAATGATGTATGGCCCGGTCTGCCTAAAGGCAGAGGAATAGATTTAAATGATCTCCCAAATGTCTTCCAATCTGATCTTTTGTGTTTCTATACAAAAAACGACTGGGTGTTTGTTCCAAAGTGATAAATTGTAGAATGTGATTCAGTGCTTTACAATGCCAGTTTTGATACTCTCAGCTTGTAGAATAATACCCACTTTACTTGGATTTTTTTTTTCTGTACTCTCCAGTTAGAAGACACCATGTTGAATACCAGTGGTGTAATTCCAGGTGTAGCCTTTTATCACGTTACATATCCTCTTATTCATTTCACCTTCCAGCAGTTTAAAAATAACTTGTTCACTTGAATGTTTTTCTTTAGAGTGATTTTAAGGAGATGGCTAAATGGCACGAGCAGCATTGTCAAGGCTTGTACAGCTGTGTTCAGGAGGTCATGGGTCTCTGGGATGTCCATCAACTCCAATTGTCCCAGCAGGAAGATGTGGTTCAGAAGAAAATAGATGAATTCAGATGGGAACAGGATAACATCATACAGGTATGCACATAAAAATAAGGATGTTGTATAATGTAAAGAAAGGACTTCTTAATTCAAAGAACACCCTGGAATTCAAAATAGCTGGTACAAAATTAAAAACATATCAGACTTTTATATAGGAATTTCTGCTTTTCACTTTCATTCTGTCATGTGCATTTTTGCTAGCTGCTTGATTCACACTGAATGGACAGTCCTGTGTTATTTTTGATGTGGCAACAGTGATAAAGATCACTGCTGCTTTCTGTGTAAAGTGGCTGCAAGTTGTTACGAGATCTTGTGCAGGTGTAGAGTCTGGTTGGATGCCAGGTTCTCATAGTTAACAACAGCCAGCTTGGGGTGGCAACGTCCGAGGTGTTCGTTATCTAGGAAGATCTTCATAGGTGATGAGTTTTGCTAGAAGATCTTTATAGGTGATGAGGGTAGCTTCCCTTCTTGGTGCAGAATGTACGTACATAATTAACTTATTTGAATCCTGAATAGTTGTGGAGCTTGTAGTATATACTAAACCATTTTCACTAGCTTTTTTATGTGGCCTTAGATGATGAAAGATGATCTGGATACAATTTTGGAAAAAATGAAAATGGCGAGCTGTGAAGAAGAGCTGAAGGAATATTTGGAGAATGCCCTTTCTTCTTTAGATCAAATTAGAACTAGGTATGAATTTTGTATTGTAAACTTAAAAAGCAAAGCATATTTTAACATTGGTTGTACTGCTCAGGCTTTGTTTATGCTGTTGTGTGAAGGTATGGAAGAAGACTGCTTTTTACTTCATGTAAGAATATAAAATAATGTACATATTGAACAAGGTTAAGGCAAATAATACCCACAGTTTAGGAATGGGACAAAGGAGGACTGCTATCATTCAAAAACCATACCGCATCAGTATTACTGTGCATACCATCACATCCATGCCTTATTCAGAAGGTAAAAGTAGTAGTTCAGATTCTTGAATCACAGGAATCAGAAACTGGTCTGCACCATCACTTCTGCCCTCGCAGATTTGATCTCATTCAAAGTTGCAAGGACTAAGGTCTTTAAGATAGCCAAAGCATTTATTTTGGTAAGCTCTCTGTTACCCTTCTCATGATTAGGCATTTGCAGCTTTAAAAACCATATAAAAATTGGTACAATACTGCTCTCCTTGTTAAATGTCTTAGCAGCAGGCATGAAACCTGAGAGAAAGCAGCTCTGTTCTCACACCCAGGAAGTCTTTTCTGTCTGTTAAGATCAGAGGCACATTAGAAGAGCAATATGGACCTGAGGGGCAGGTTCACACACTTCACAGTGGGATTGTGGTTAGAGCTGGGGGTTTGATACCCTTAACAATCATTTGAGCAGTTAAAAAAAAGCCAGAGGTAACAGACCAAGTGAAAATACATGCCAGGTTGCAGAAATAGAACATGACCTATTTGAACACATACATAAATTCCCCATAATTATCTTTGTTTAGGAGTCAAAGCAAATGTAAATGTAAATGAAAACAAGTGTGAACATTGATTTTTCTTGACTCAAGACTCAGCTTTATTTTCAAGTAAAAGGAAAATAAACCAGAAAGGCTCAGTCACAGCTGAGCACAGTGCAGAAATGGAAGACATTAATTTGACCTCTCTCATGTAAGCAGTGTTTGAACGGTTTACATCCTTCCAAAAGGAAGGGAGGATGTAAAAGGCTTTATTGTAAATATTTCTTAACTTGTGTGCATTTATTTATTTGTAATGAACTAATCTCTAACAAGCCAGGATGTGATTGTATTCAGTATAAGCAGATCAATGGCAACATTTAGCCTAAAGGTTTTATGAGATTGACCAGAAAGTTAGATTTAGATTCAAAGGCACTGTAGTCATACTTATTTTTATTTCTATACATACTTGAGTCTCTTAAACAGTGACCTTAAATTTGACAGGAATGAGACGCTCAAGCAAATTGTAATGGATCAAGTAATGGCTTACCCAAAAACTATTTTGTGGGAATTGATTTCTTATAGTATATCCATCAGCCAGCATTTTAGTGTGAAGGAAGTCTTCAGACAGGTAAAAAGAAAATTTCTTCTGGTTTAAAACCTTACTGATGTATTAATTTTTTTAGAGAAAATTTATATTACTTTAGAATTCAGATTATATAAAGTATTGTTTCAGCCATTGAATAAAGTGATTTTGGTAGAGATAGCAGAGGGAAATCAAAACATTTCTTAGTCCTACACTTCTAGGACTAAGGGAAATCAAAACATTTCTTAGTCCTACACTTCTGCCCTTGTTACAAACAGCATTTTAGCAAATTTGTTAGCCTTTTGAACAGAAAACTACAAGGTAAAAGACTTAAAATAATCAATTTCTGTTCATTCATTACAGGTTCATTAGATAGTGAGTGATTTATTCAAAACTATCATATCTTACTTAAATAGATACATTTTGAGAAGGGATATGGATATTTTATAAGAAAGCAAATCCATATTTTAAAACGGTGTGGTGGGTGTTTTTTGTTGTTGTTTTGCTTTTAGAACTTGCAAGGCATGATTGACTCCACAGTTCAAGATCAAAATAATACCTCAGCAGTCCAAACAGGTATTTCTGCTTGGTTGTTTTTCAATCTGTATTTCGTTGGATTATAACCAGTAGAACTCTGCTTTAACTGTAAATAAGTGGTTGAGGCTTCAGAAGCTGAACATACGGTAGAGCAGCAAGCTGAGAGCATTGTGCAAGGACAGGAGAGGAAATTCAGAGTATCCTGAATTGGAGGGGACCCATAGGGATCGTGAAAGTCCAGTTCTTGGCCCTGCACAGACACCCCAAGAATCCCACCCTGTGCATCCCTGAGAGCATTGTGCAAACGCTCCTGGAGCTCCGGCAGCCTCGGGGCTGTGCCCATTCCCTGGGGAGCCTGGGCAGTGCCTGACACCCTCTGAGGGAAGAACATTTTCCTAATATCCAGTCTAATCCTCCCCTGGCACAGCTGCAGGCATTCCCTTGGGTCCTGTCCCTGGTCACAGAGAGCAGAGTTCAGAACCTGCCCCTCCTGTGCCCTCAAGAGGAGCTGTAGCCCCCAGCGAGGTGGGACCTCAGTCTCCTCCAGCTGAACCAAATGCCCTCAGCCATTCTTTGTATGGTTTCCCCTCTAGACCCTTCACTATCTCTGTGTCCCTTCTTTGGACATTTCTCTAATAGCTCTATGTCTTTCTGACATTGTGGCATCCAAAATTGCCCCCAGGGCTCGAAGTGAGGACATCCTTGCCCAGAGCAGAGCAGGACAATCACCTCTCTCAACTGGTGCCAGAAGATAGGGATAGTTGTCAAAAATCAGCTGGAGAAACAAACCTAACAGAGAAACAGGTGAAACAGGCACGGGAAATTGAAGAAACAGAGGAAGAAGAAGATGAGGAGAATATTCCTCATAAAAGGAAAGAAAATGAGCATGCAAAACAGGGGCTAAGCATTACGCAGGTAAGTGAGCAAGAGAATAAGTTTAAAGGTGAAGGCAGTCTTGTCCAAACTAAGGAGGAATAGGAAGTCTTTCTGCTGAGAATGAGTAGAAAGTCCTTTTTTGCTTAGTTTGTATACAAAGCACACAGGGCTCTAGATCCTTTTATGGGAAAATGGAGTATATATAAACCAGTTAACAACCGTTCTTTTTAATCTTTGACACTTGTAGAAACCCTTTGCATAATTTTTTTTAATCTTTCATCACAGTGTTTGTTCTCAGCCTGTGGTGAATGATTTAAGCTAAGTATTTGTACCTAAGTATTAGTTTTTCAGTTTCCATGAATTTATTACCATAACAAAAACCTTTTAAAACTTTGTCGACTCTGCCTATGTCTTGCCATCATATATAAATATATAAATATGAAAATATATTTATATATGATCATATGAATATATAAATGTATAAGTATTGCCAGCAACATATGAATATATAAATATATAAATANTGGAGTTGAAGAGGCAGGAAAGACCGACATCACAAAGACTTATTTTACAAAATATGAAAGAGAAGAATCACTTCCTATGTACCTGAAATATGTACTTCTCACAGAAGCTATGTTTGTCAAACTGAAAAAAAGGTGAGTAGAAAACAATTTCTATTCTTTCTTTCTATTCTTTCTTTCTAATTTTCAGCTGTTTAGAAGAAATATTAGACTACAGAGGCAAAAGTTTTCTAACTATTGTTATATAATTAGATATTTATATAGTTAGATATTTAATTATAAAATTATGATCGTACAACTACTATGTTATTCCACTGATACAAATACGAGAAAATATTTATATTTTTTATATCCATGGCTGTCAAAAAGTACCACAAAAAGATTTACCTACACGGAACATTCCTATTTTATGGAAAATTATTTAGTGAGAAAACACATTACAGAAAGACAAGTAATTTGCCCAAATTCCCTGCAAAGTCATGAATGTAAAATGCTTGGTACTCAGTAGTATGCAGCTAGCTCAAAAACCTGATCAGTATTGTGCAAATGGTACTGAGACTGTACCTTCCTACAGCCAGAAGTTGAATTCTTAGAAATAATATATTCAATAAATTCTTATTTATTATTTCCTATTCCTCACTGTAATATTTCTTTTTCAATCATAGGATTCACCTGTGCTTTTTTGAACACTTGGAGAAATGGTTTGCAGAATCCTTGTCCAACTCCTATGTCTTTGTAGCTTCCAAGAAAGAGGAGCTGAATTCAATACTTCTGCTGCATCTTAAGTTGCATCAACAGAAGCAGGAGGAGATACAGACAAATATCTACAATGTTCGAGCTGGTATTGACTTTTTTTTGTATTCTGAGCGTCACATGTCTTCATTTAGAGATGGTCCTAAGTGGGCCAAAATCTGTTTCAGCATTAGTTGACTCAGTAATAGAGGACAATAGAAAGCAGTTAAATGTCTACAATTCCCAGTGTATTATGTAACTCATATATTTTTAAAATGACATCTCTTTTCCATAGCTCTTTCTGGTTTGTGCTGTGTTATTTTTGGAAAAATGGACAGCAGTGCTTTGATTAACAACTGGATTGTAGAAGACATTGAACATTCTATTGTCAATGTTTGTGAATTCTCATCCACCTTGAAATTATTTAACAGTAGGTTGTGGTGTACAAAAAAATATTTTAAAAGTGTTGCAGAAAAAGCAATTAGCAAGTTGGGAGAGCCAAAATGTCAGGACCAAGCTTCTGAAAACACAAAAGGAAGGATTTAACTCTGTGAAATATCACTGAGCAGCTATAGAGCATCCTCTAATCAAAACTCTTTTTGCATGGGAAGTGTCAAGTTTTTATGGTGAGAAAAAAATATTTTAGACAGGTTTGTTGATCTTTAACATATAAGCTAAAAAATTCTTCTTTTGGAGAACAGGCAAATAATTTTTCAATTTCCCTTTTTCTGCCAAGAGGACAGGTGCTTCTTCTGGCAGCTTTCTTGAGGTGATTGGCTGGCTCTTGATTTATCCAGCTATCATTCCAGAAGAGAGCCCAAAACTGATTCTTTTCTTTCCCTCATAAAACCAGGAAAAGTAGATTTTACATTAAAAAATACAACCTTTAGTTTTGTTACAAGACTGAGAACAGGAAGATAATGGAGATGTCAGCAATTACCGAAAATAAATGAAGAAGAATACTTAGAGCAAACAAGAGACATTTGTGGTTTGAATGGATTAGGAGCTGTTGAGGATATGTCTTACACAGGAGAAAAGTCAAAGAAATGAAATTGAATGTATTTAATTTGTGTGTTTTGGCTACTATGAGGTCTGGCTTTGTTTATTTTGCTGCTGCTCTGATCACAGGTTGACTGGGCACTGTGATAGTTCACAGTAAACAGGGAATATTGTCCCTATTGTAAACTTCCTTTCTTCTCAGCGGGACTGTCGCTTCACAAAGAGCATCTTGAGTGCCACTGTGCAGAGCTGGCAGAAGGCCTGAAAAAGGAAAAAGCTGAATTCCTCAAATTTTCGGACCAGCTTAATAATCTCACCACAAACTTTCATTCCCGAGTCTGTAACTTGGAGTATGACTTGCTCCATGCTCCTGTGACTGAGCAGTAAGTGTGCCACTGCTGTTGCTGTGAATCTCCCTAGTTAAATACTCCTGATTGCTGTCAGAGATGTTTATGGCTTGCATTCTGAACCTTTTATATATTTATATGTATATATATATGAAGACTACTTCATGAAACTTGAAAACATGTAAAGAATTTCATTCTCTGAAGAAATTAAAATCAGGACTTAATACATGGAAATTTTCATCTCCTTTCAAAGTGCTGGCAGTCTTTAAGTAGAAAAGGTGTTTCATCTGTTTAGATTTTACCCAGTTTACTGAAC
>WAAG01071848.1:0-13776 GCA_013390105.1 Tichodroma muraria
TCAAAGAGAACAGGAAAGATCCAGAACACGGGAAAATCCTAGAACCATCCTGAATAAATGAAAAGTCGGTCAAGGTTATTTTTTGCCGCACATGGTGGTTAAAAGATGACTAAGGAAAATTGGAGAGAAAGAATAAAACAGTCTTTAAGGGTACTTAAAAAAATAATCTCAACAAGGATTGAATCAATTTAATTAAAAATTTATTCAACTGCTTAGCTACAGTTTGAAATAATTTTCTGAGTCATATGTGGGTTAAAATTTAACACTGGAATCTGAAAACAATCTCTAGCCAGTGTCAAAGTTTAGCCTGGAGCTTTAGAAAGAACTTTTGTTTTGTGCAGTAACCAGCAACAGCTAAAAAAATATGAGATAAAGATGGAAAAATAGTAAATTTTGTTAATTGTTTTTTTAATTGCACCTTCATGTAGGGAACTAATACTCCATTGGTATGGCTAAATAACTCCAAATAACAAAACATCTGATAGGGCAGTGTTGTAATAGAGAAGTGTTTCTAAGGCTACATAAGTGATAGGTTTATCACTGAGCCAATGGCAAACACTGGATAGTGCTAAAAGAAAAGTACTGTCTACTTTAAGAGACCATAAGGCTTTAAGTACTGATCTTAAAATGCAAGAGAAACAACACATATAACCCATGTTGTGCTGAACCTGCTTCTGTATAACTGACACTAAAAAATTTCACAGTAACTCAATAATTTTACTATTTTAATACCAAAATTAATTCTATTTCTACCACTATATATTTGATCAGAATAAAATGGAACGTATTTAATGAATTTAATGAATCCTTGCAGAGAAAAATTACTGTCACTAAGACAACACCATAGTAGAAACAAAACCATTTTGAAAACTATTCAAAACTATTTTGAATAGTTACTGACTGAGGGTGACTGAAATTGTTTGTGTAAGGATGTCTATAATGCACTGTAGGCAAGAATATCGACACTAGAGAAATGATCACTCTTTCAGAACGCACATGCTAAATACTGCAAGAAATGTCTAAAAAGCAGTACTTGGGCCTTAATAAGTAGCACTATGAAGCAGGGCATTAGGAGTGAATTCTCCATAGACAAAATCACTGCGGTGTGCTGTGTTTATAAAAGTTTTGAACCAGAAAGTGTCAAAATTTCTGATGAATTAGAGACAAGTGCCTCTTAACCTTGCTTTAAAAATGCACATTTATGGCCTATTTCCTTTAAAATACTAATTGATTGAAGAACTACTTTGTGATGATTACTGTTACAGAAGGAGAAAATAAAGATTAAAAAGCAAAAAGGGAGATAGCATGTAGGAGCTGATTCACAGACAGATCATGTTCAGTGTTTCTTGCTCACTATAGTTCCCCTGACAGCAGATATACTTTGTATACCAACTTTTGATTAGCATGAGTAGAAATACAGCATTAATTCCCAGAGGGCTGTTAGATGTTCAAGGAGAGCAGATGACTGATAATATAAACAGCAGCAGACAATATATTAATAAATCAGCAGATCTCCAAGTATTTCCACGAGTGCCAAGTGACACTTGGCAAGTGACATAATATCTAACTTCACAATACACATTACTGATGTTTTTGAATTGCCAAAAGGAAGCAATAGTTCACTCGTATTAATAGTACTTTCTGCTTTAGTAGGTTCCTCTACTGTAGCCATCTTAAGTCACCTTTTATCTCAAATATAACTCAGCTGTCCAAGACCATTCCCACCTGATCTTGTAATAATACCTTTAGTTTTCATTATGATGCTTTCAATATTCAAGTAGTACCTGCCTACAATAAATCAGCAATGGAGCTCAAAACATCCTTATACAGAATCCTAGGCTATGTGCACGTTTTCTCAGATGACATGAAGGCAATTGGAACTGACTTTACAGAATATCATAACTGATGGAAAAGCTGTAGCTGCTCATAAAATCATGAAATATAAAGCCTTTCCCAGACAGCTGGAGAAGAGGTTCACTCAGGGCATTTATATCATACAGCACGGGGTCTCAAATTATGTAAAAATGATTCTTGGTAGCTATCATACAAATGGTGTCCTCGTTCTTTTGGGGTCCAATAGGATAGGGAAAAGTAATACAGCTTGCAGTAGGCCTCAAGTGTTCACAAAACAGAGGGGAGAAAAGAGGGAGGATAAAAGTCAAACCACAGAACAAGTGCAAGGTCTTCATCACTCCCATTTTCACTTACAGTCTGAGTGCCAGAAGGGGTAGGGACCAAGAAGAAAAGCTGTTGCATAGAAGTCTTTGATCCTCTTTTCCTACTAGAAATCTAAATTGGTAGTCAGAACACTAATGCTGCTAAGTTGGAGGAACTATAGAGGCATAACATCAGACAGTCAAAATAAATCCACTATGTTTAGACACACTGCATAAATTATGTCCTCTTATGTACTACCACAGAAATAGGACAAAGAAAAACAAGCTAAACCTGAAGCCAAGTCTTATTTCTCTAGATTATAATCCAACATTGTCCCACTTGCCATATTCACTAGGGAAATGAGTGAAATCTCCACAGTGAGTACAGCTGTTCACTTGACAACTTTCAGGTAAATTGCTGAACTTAGGTTCAATTCAGGTGTTTGTCACTGCCAGCCTGGAGGCTATTCCAGAAAATAGTCGTTTCTGAGGTAACTAAACTTGAAGGTCAGCTAACCAATACTGCCTTAATCAATGAAAAAATTGATCCAGCAAATACGCTGGTAGATTTCTCTAAAGCCAACCATATGGTTAGCCTGACAACCCCCCCTGTGAATTTGTCAGTAACTCATAAAATATTGCACAGTATTAAGCAAGCTGCTGGAGCTCTGGTAATAAAGTCAGGTTGAACAGCTCCTTTCTGTACATGTCTGGATTTATTTCCAAATAAGATAGCACAAAATGCATCAAATATACATGATAGACTGAAAGTCTCAGTCCCTCAAGTGTGTCTGAATCCCTTTGTGTTGCCCTAGCCACACAGAGACCAGAAACAAACTCAATTTCCCCAGCCAAAAACTTCCCTGTGTTTGCAGAACTCGTACCAAGTCCCTCTGGCAGACACAAAGCTGGCACATCAGCTTCCAGCCTAAGTACAGGAAGCACAAGAGGCACTGCTAGATTTTCTCTCTTCTCTGTTGGCAGGCTGCTATGTAGAGGACAGTTGGGAAGACTTTAGAATATCTCCAAGACTGCTCCAAACTACAGTGAGTTGGCATAAATCTAGTCCGGGAATCAAATGGGACTGCAAAGCTCAAATATTCTATTTTTTTGCTCAGTCTTGACTCATTAGTTACCAGGTATTCTACTTGCTCACTCAATCTCTTTTCCTGTTGTGGTTCCCAAGATCTCCCAAGCCCTTTGAATATTAAAATTTGACACTGGCATTAATAAAGTAGATCTTAATTACTGTGAATTCTCAAGTTATCTTAATTCAAAGGAAAAATACTAATAAGGAAAAGAGATTACGTGCGCCCTTAAATCAGCACATTTGAGCTTTTATCTCAAACAGGCAGACTTAGAGAATACTTTCTTTAGCTAGTTTTAATAACCTCTACATCTTTTCTTAGATTCTGTCTCTACATACTGAACTGTTTCTTTTCTTTCTGCTGGAACACTGCTTGGCTCACAGACTAGCAGTTATGTATAATGACTATGGGATGCACTGCATCCCTCAAATAGATGCTTACCTTTACTTCTAATTCCTTAGCAGTTAGACTGTTTTCTAACTTCCAATTTCTACTGCATGTGGCTGGCAATGCAATATGAGTCTTTTGCACCAAGCTTCTTTTTCCCCAATGCTCTCAATGTTCCTAAAAAGCTGTTTGTAAAATACCATGCAAATTAGAAGAGACTGAGAAATTTCTGTGGGTGGGGAACATGTTAAAATTGTATATTCATCCCTAATGGCAAAGTGGGAACAACAGCTGAGCTTTGCCATTAGTCACGGATTGGAATCACACCTATCAGCCAGTAACATTATGCACAAACGTTTTCCCCCTCAATATCCAAGTACTGTAGAAATATTAATGGGTTAACCAAGAGGCAGCTGCTCTGCAAGCACAGGCGAGCTGCAACAAGCTCAGCAATAAGGCTGGCACCAGCCACTGCACCAGTGGAAATTAGGAAGTGCAGTAGCAACTCCAGGACAGAGCCAGAGGTGACGGCAGGGTCAGGCACAGCCCAGATCACCCGCACCTCTGCAGCAGATAGGCTGGTTCCTCTCCAGGAAAACAGAGCTGCTCTGAATCTACCCTAGATGATCTAACAGTGGGAATATGTGCTTATGAAACAACAAGAAACACATTTCCCCTTCTGCTGACCATAAAATGGAACTTCTTTACTGTAGAGAAGAGCCTGGCCACTGTAACTGTCACTTGCTGCCAACATGCACAGAACAAAACACTGCTACCACGCTGAGGGCAACGCTACCAGTGTAGAGAAAGTGCAGTTCCTACAACAGTTGAAAATCCAAGTATGAAGCACAGCATGATCTGGGCTACCACCATCATGTGATTCCAGCTTCCTATCTCTGGAGTCAGCCTCAACATCCTGTCTTCTTAATAAAAATCCTAAATTTATAAGAGATGTTTTTTTTAAAAACCTATATAGATAGTTACTATTCAGAAAAAAAAATAGTGGATGTGATGCCTAAAGATTTTTAGATTTTTATATATTTTTCATATATTTGTAGCTTTGTAGGCTGTTAATACATAGTTATAACTTCTAATATTTTTCCTGCACTCTCCCATAGTTTAACAAACCCTTAGTAATACATTCTTGAAATTCTGTGTAGTCTTGCCTTCAGTCTAGCAAGGACACTTTGTTTTGCACCACACATTACAGACACAATAAAGTGTAGGGTAAAAAGACTAGGGAGGGCTCCAATGTGGCAAAACCCATGGGAAAATTACCTAACCAACTGCTCTTCTAATACACTAATTAAATAATCTTACAAAAATTATAGAAATACTGTATCACACGTGCATATTGTCATATTGTGCACCTTGAAAGCTTTCAATTAAGGACTTGCTTTTATATCATCATTTCTACACTTTCTGAAAGTTTTAGTGTTTTATTCCAGGCAACAGATGGAAAAGCCAAAGTCCAAGATCTCATCCTGAAACCTTTACAAGAGGGTTGATTACATTAAATAGGGCTAATATAAAAAAATTCAGGTTTTCAGAATACTTCTTTCCTAACATGAAAGACAATTAGAGAGGATAAAGGGTGCAAAAGAGACAGTATTTGGAATACCTACCCATGAGGTATTTTTAGTATACAGGTGATCTGATATCAAAGAACAGCAAGAAAAGAAAAAATACCCTATAAGACATTATTAATGCTATCTAATCATGCTGATTCATACTAGACTGACACATCCATCAAGAAATACTTAATAAGGAAAGATAAAATTGGTTTCTTCTACACTTAATTCCACACACACATTTAAGGCTGCCCTAAGCCCTTCATGAAACTTAATGTCATCTTCTATCCCTTTCCTATTCCATTCGTTAAAACTTGGAGATCTTAAATGCTGAAATCTGTATTAATGATACTTTAAGACTGCAGAGTTACAAGAAATAAATCAGAAATTCTTATTTCTCAAATATACACTCCAATGATCTTGACATGACATTACTTCTTGCTATGTGACACAACTCTACCTTTACATATGTAATAACATTGCTATCCTAAGAATTACACATTTTAAACTTTCTGGCTTTCAAAGGCAATCTGAGTCCTTAACAGTGCATTGATATAGACTTCAGACTCCATTAATTTTTATCTTCTTTAGACCAGAATGAAGGAAATATTGGCAGCTACGTTTGAAGAGACAAAATAGACAGAGAACACTTTTCCTTTTACATGGTTTATGCTTTCAAAGGACAGTTAAAACACATACAGAGTAAACTCAGGAGAGTCTTTCCTATAGAAGCAGAGGCTGGGGAAGAACTACTCAGCTTGGTATCAGCAAAAGTAAAATGCAACTAGAGCTGGAGAGGAGGATTTTAAACTGAGCATGGAGGTAGACAGGAACATTTGAAAGGTGAGAAGACTACACAAAAACTGAATCAATTGACACACAGTATTTTCCCTTGGCAATGGGTATCATAGGTAAAAGTCTGAATTGCAAGAGGAACAAAACCTGTCTGCAGAAGGCATGGCTCTGAGAATGCTGACAGGAAAATTCTGCTACAGGCATTTCTGTAATTTATTGTTTGTTTTACCTTGAGGGGAAGTGGGGAGACAAAACAACAAATGAGTATTTTATCACTGTACTGAAAATGCATTCAGTTTCCTAAACAGGCATATACTTTAGCTCTACCATTCTTGTCTGTTCACAGGAAAGCTAGTGTATGAGAGAAATCATGGAATTTCACAGCAATGACAGCCACCTGTTTCTTAACTCATTAATTGATTTTCTCTTCTTGGTCCTTATTCTCCATATTTAAAGTTCCTCTTGTCATTTTCACTGGTTTTTTTTAAACTTTTTCTTTTTTTTTTCTCCTTGATAAAGTGTATTTTCCTAAATTATTGATATTTCATTTTGCCAGACAAGATAATTTGGCATCACTTTCTCATAGAATCATAGAATCATTAAGGCTGGAAAAGACCCTCCAGATCACAGTACCAAAGACTAGTCTGAGCTGGAAGGGATGCACAAGGATCATCAAGTCCAACTCTTAAGTGAATGGCCCATACAGGGACTGAACCCACAACCTCGGTGGTTTTAGCACCAGGTCAATACTAGGATCATCAAGTCCTAATTTGTAGTCACCAAGTTACTTTGCAAGACTTTGCATTTGTGTTCTGTTTTTTATTTTGTATTATTTGGAACACAAAATAATTTGTTGTATTTTGTTGACAACCCTAGAGCTAATTAATCTATTGGTGAAGTAGGGAAAATTAATTCTGATCAGTGTAGAGAATGTTTTCTTCTCTCCCATCTGAAGATGCAACCGGTTCTATGTGTATAAATAGGTAATTCATATTTTCATAGGAAAACATCAACATAATTTCTAAATTCAAATGGCTTTTAAAGTATTACCTACAAGCATATACAAGGTGAACTTTGTCCTTTTTTTGTGTTCTTCATAAAGCAAGGACATAATCTAAAAACTTTCCTGAAAGACAAGTTTTTCCATAATGTAATACTAGATACAGTGTAGGGCTCAACTTTATTATCCACATGAGATCCATAACCTATGAATACAGTACTGTTAAAAAATGTCATTCCTCTCATAAAGTATATACTTTCCAGCTGGGCGCAAGTTAAAATAGTTTGATATTTATGTTCTTGTGAAACTAAAGTGCAGATGGACGTAAAATTTGTCATGGAGCCCAGAAAAAAAGACATCTCCAGGGTATATTTTTTCTACTACAGCAGCCACATACAATTCAGTATGTGCTATAGAGCATTTAGTTCTTCTAAAAAGAGTGTCAGCAAAATTTCTGGGTCTCTTTCATGAATATTTTAAAAATGTTAATCAGGCTGAAACATGAATGTTCTTTAGCAAGAAGGCTGCACCTCATCACTGGAGGTTTAGTAAGAAGAAAACAGCACAGGGTTGCAGCTAAGTAGATTCCAGCAGCACTTTCATGGCACACATAAGTGGATCAACATTTTACTAATAGAGTTAAATTTCAAGCATTCAAGAAGCCTCCAAGTCCTGACATTCTGGAGTCTCACACAGAATACATACATATGGCTGACATTGCAAGCAATTCGCTCGTGGTACAGCTCAAAGACACTCAGAAATCTGTACTACAATATTGTTGCCTGAAGGGTATCTCTCACCTTCAACAACTCCAGAAGCTATGTCAGAGAATTTGCCTCATTTAGAAAAAACAATTTTATAAAGTTTTACTTTAAAAAGCATCCGTTACAGCTCACGTGTTTAACGTAAACCTGCAACTAAGAACATCAACGAGTCCAGCACAATAAGCACACCAGTGGTGGTGTGTATGCACGAAAATGCTATCTGACATGCACAACTCTACACACCATACCACTATATTTCTATCACTCCACAGCAGTTACTAATTTCAGTAACAGCAGCATTATTGAAAAACGTTGCTTTGGCAGACTGAATCCTGTAACACCTACTTTTTGACTAAAAATCCCACTCCTCATCAGTGTCTTTTCCCTTAAGCCATATTAAAGTCAAATTTTGAATTTATGCAATGTTGTCTCTCTCTCCCTCTAAACTATCTAAACATAGCAGTTTCAATTCAGATTTTTTTTCTCAAAAAGACTGTACAAATAACCAGCTTTCAGGTTCTTCCTTTTACATAGGAATTTCATAATGTGGCAAAAAGGAAGAAAAACATTACCTATCCATTGATAAAATGGAAAACAGACATCCTAGGCAGGTTTTTTTTCTGTTTGTACTTCTCTCTCATATTAAGCCAACCAGAATTTTTTAGCAGTCACATGCTAATAACATGATTACTTTATGAATACTAAGTTAAATCTCAATGCCTATAAAAGACCGGTCTCCAGATTACTCTTTATTGGTCTCATTTTATGATTTCATCTTTTTTACAAAAGCAACAGCAAATCAGAGAACTCCAAAGAGGCTCACAGCAGTTTTACACCAGGCTCTTTACAAACATTAGAGACACAGTCCCCAGAGCAGGAAGCTTACAAAAGAACACTGCTCCCAGAGGATCTGGGCACACACACTCTGAGCGGCCCAACTGCTGTCAAGCCTTGCAAAGTACTTATTCACATAGATATAAATGCTTCTGATTACAGTTCTACTGAAGCAATTTTAAACCACTCAAACACTCTGCATTTTAAAGCACAGATCTTCTAGGCTGACAACAGTCCCAACTTCCCAACAGCCCTGCAGATGTGGCTATTTCGGGAGTCACTGGTGACAGAACGGCTTTAGCATGAGGTGCTGGGACCTGTACAGGTGGGAGGGGATGAGGCCCCTTCTTGCAATGCAGGATGTGTCATTTATATCAAAGCCCTTCACAAAATACCAAATCACTTTCCATCCCAGTCTGGCTGGATAATGTATACTAAAAACAAACAATCCTTACAGAAAAAGGTTTCTGGTTTCCCATGTGGGGAATGATGTAGTCAAAAGCATCAGCCTCCCTCTGTGCTGGGATGGGGGTTCCCCTCTGATGTGCCGCTGCCTTTGGTGGGGGGGGCCAGTCGTGCCCCTTGTCACCAGAACAGATGCAGGCTGTAATCTGCACAAAACAGCAGCGTGTGTGTGAGTAGGGAAAGGGCCTTACACATCTAATAACCTCTTGGTAAGCTGGCAGGGGTTTTTCCACTTAAAAAAGCTGCACATCCTTGACTGCTGGTAGGAGCTATTCCCTTGTGCTGGTTTCAGCTGGGGTAGAGTTAATTTTCTTCACAGTGGCTGGTAGGGAGCTGTATTTGGATTTGCGCTGAACACAGGCTTGATAATATAGAGATGTTTTGTTATTCCTGAGCAGGGCTTACACTGAGCCAAGGCCTTCTCTGCTTTTAATAAGGCCATGCTGGAGAGGAACTTGGGGGTTCATGAGAGGCTGGGGCAGGACACAGCCAGGACAGCTGCCCCCACTGACCACAGGGATATCCCACACCATGTGGTGTCATGCTCAGCATAGAAACCCGGGGGAAGAAGGAGAAAGGGGGATGTCTAGAGTGACAGCATTTGCCTTCCCTAGTCAAGGTTACATGTGGTAACCTGGCTGTCCGGGAGACGGCTGAACACCGGCCTGCCCATGGGAACTGGTGGATGAATCTTTGTTCAGCTTTGCTTGTGTGCACAGCTTTTCTTTTACACATTAAACTGTCTGTACCTCAACCCCTGATTTCTGTATCTTTTACCCTTCAGTTCTCTCCCGATCCTGCTGGTGGGGCAGTGAGCACGTGGCTATCTGGGGCTTGGCTGCTGGCTGGGGTTAAACCACAACAGCCCCTAATAGGACAGATGGCTGTCACACAAATACAGGACTAGGAATACATAATAAAAATTACCAAATTCACGTGAAAATATCACATATTAATGCCTTAAGTCTCCTTCACTTTTAAAAGCTTTATTGTGTTATGCAAGCCAGACTTTTATTTTCAAATTCTTAACATAAATGCTCTGGCGTATTTTCCCTGCCACAATCCTCAGGTAACTGCTTACCCCAGCCCATGAACAACTTGAGCTGAAAGGAAAGCCATACTGACAGAATTATTACTTTTTCGTTATTTAGTATGCTTCCTATTAGTTTCCTTGTTGAAAAACCGCTCTGAACTTAAACCCTATTAGAGAAGACAAGGAAATCTGAAATAGGTTTGTGTGAATCCAAACATTTGGTTTTTCAATTAAAGAAAGAGGTAGTGCAACAATAAATAAGTAAAATAGGCATTGTGGTGGGAACTGCCTGCCACAGCTGACAAGGATTAGGAGACACACTCAAAGCACAGCTGCCTCAAAACAACATTGCTGCCAATCTGCATGGTTTGGGAAGGCAAGGAAGAGCAAGAAGGGAAGCCTTGATGCATGCTAAAAATACCAATCCTGATATTAAACTCTTCTTGGATTATTTTTAAGGCTTCCTTTTAGTACCAAAATTAATGCTAATGTTTGAAATTATGTCCCCATGCACTCTAAACAACAGCCATCACATTTTAAAAGAATCCTGAATTTTGAATCCTGGCAGGACCACTGGCTCCACTAGGGTTATTAACATACTGCAGAAAACTCCTCACATTCTCATAAAAATCATTTTCCTCCAATACAGAAGGGGAGTTGAAAGCAAAAATACCATGGGCTGGCAGTGAAAATGACAAAGAGCAGATTGTGAGGCCCTACAAATTCACTCCTCCAATCAATTTTAACTCAAGCCTATACAGTCACCGCACTGAGTCTGTGAGGTGGGAGGTCTTACAGAAAATTAATGAGAATATGGATATTATTTCATGAACTGCCTAAAAGAGTATAGCCTAAATGCTGCTAAAAGGTTGGGCTCAGTATTCCCTCTACCTCCAGTTCTCAAAGAAATATTAATTCTGTGTAAGCAGAGATGAGAGACCACTTGCATGTCTTCTGTGGCAGGCCCTAAACACATGTAATGCCCAAGGACTACTATCTCCTGTTAGCACTGTCCTTTTCTTCTAAGGAGGCTTTTCTGTAAGAGCTCACAGAGCACATCCTCCTTCTTCCTTCCTAACATCTTAATTATCTTGTGGCTAAACAGAATTAGTATTTCATTGGTGAGCTAACCAAAATCAATTTAGCCATAACTTTGATTACTAATCACAAAATAATTTGGTCTTCTTAAGTCAAGAAGAAAGAAGTCATTGTCCCTATAAATTGAAAGAGAGATTACAAAAATTATGATTGCCTTTCTTGACAACAAGGACACATCAGGCTTAATTGAGAGAACTGTAAGCAACTTCTGAAGTTGTAAATTAATCTCATTCAGAAAAATTACTGTACATCATTACATATACTGGAAAACAGGTCCTCTGTTAGAGCATTGCCAGCATACAAATATACTGTGACTTATGATGAAATTATTCAATGAGGAAGAATGTGAAAGGAGGCAAAATGCCTTAGAGCCAGGTAAGTGAATTCAGTGGCATTTCAATCCAAATATCTTTCTAGAAGTTTAATGCTAAGACCTAGTGAACAAATAAGCTGCCCACCATAACCATCTAGAAGGTGCACACTACAAACCCTGTCCCTTCCACTGAGATAGTTTCAGTCATGCAGCAACTTAAACTAGATGCCTTTATGGCCAAGGAAACACTCCTCTTTATGGGCAGGGTGGTGGGATTGCTTCGGTTCTGGAGAAAAAACAGTTAGCATTTTAACCTTATTGGAAGAAGCACTATAGGATCACATGGAAAATCTTGTAATTCCATTTCACATAAAGCATCAGGAAGAGAGAAAAAGCGAAGAGAATTTAGTAGTTCACATATTTAGCTGCAAGAATGTGTGCATCAGTTCAAGGCTCACCAGGGCAGGCAAAACCAAAACAAAGAAATCCAACCCTTGTTAAAACATCTTACTCACATTAGTACTTCGAGTCACAAGTGAAGAGACAACCTGCTTTTAATTGACATTTTCAAAAAAAAGCATTACACCTCTACGTGAAAGAGTATCAAAACAAGCATTCATACTGAGTCAGCTCTAGATATTACATTTGCATTCCTAAGCTGCAGTTGCAGTGTGACCAATGTGACCACCCAACATATAAAAAAAATGAAGGAACAATTTGTTTCAGATAAATATAAAAGAAAGTATTTCCTTGATATTACCACTCTCACAGTCACGTTTAAACAAACAGAGCAAGCAAATAAAAATGATAATCTCTTCAACCATTGTCTTCACTAAAAGGTCTAATTCTCCTCTCTGTTCAGACAAGAAATTAAAACAGTGCACTATAAGGGCTTCAAACTGTTCAAAGAAAGATGAGAATATATAATTTCTTCTTTTTATTCTTGGATTTTTAAGCTTGTGTTTCTGGGCACAACACAGATTAAGAAAGAGGTATAAACAAAAACACAAATTACATTTTGTTTTCCAGTACTACTCTTTACCACTTACCTATTATCTCATCCACTTAAGTGGAAAGTTTACAGGGAGAGGAAGGTTAAAAAAAACTCACCAGCAACAACATCAGAACAAATTAATGATTTGTATGTGTTTTACTCAGCATTGCAGTTGATTTGGCTATGGCTTTTTCTGTTCAGTTACATGATATCATGCTCACTCATCAACAGAATTCCTCCAGGTTAAAAATTGCTGGTATTGTTATCTTCATTGATAATGGTATTTGAAGTATCCACTTTCCCTCATTTTTTTCCTTATAAAACCCCCATTACATATGCCTGATACTTTGACCTGTAAAATTGCCATAATTACTCCCTGAGAACTTTCTGCTAAGTTTATTTCATGAGATTAACTAATTTTCTACATCTACTGACTGTGCACATAACTGAAACCTGAACAGTATGATATGGANGAATGCAAATATAATAAAAATAATACTGTTTTTTGCTCTAGCTTGATTTTTACTTCAGGGGCTTTATAAAAGCTATTTGGAAAGATGAGGCCCCCTGGGTGTTTTTTCCCCTGCTTAGTCAGAAATACATCCGAAAAAGTATCAAAAATGCTTGTTCTCTCTTGAGAGTTTTAGACAGTATTAACACTATCTTCCCCAGAAGAAAACCAGTTTATTTCTGCTGTTACTAGTAATGAAATCCCTTTCACTGTCAGGGTGCAAAGTGTAGCCCAAAGACAAGAAGATGACATAAGCAAGCAGTCTTGATGCTGAGATTTATTCATATGACATAGTAAATGCTGTCATGTCCTTCTGAGAGTGCTCTTGCAAATCCAATGAAGACAAAAGACAGAGAAGTTCTTTGCAGAACATACTGACAGAAGGTAAAGGCATCTTGCAATGCAATTTCAAGTAGACCATAGAAAATATATTCATAAGACTGAAAAAGAATTAAAGCAGTGGACCAAAGCTGTTTCGGGCTACTTTAAAACCTAAAAGCTACCAGGCATTTAGAATACTTAAATCTTTTAAATAACACCTGTTTTTCTAAGTCATTTCTTGCCAATCCTGAGGCTACAAATCTGTTTCTTGCCTCTATGGTAAGGCCTATCTTTGTTAAGCTTATTGCTTAGGAAAAGGGCTGTAGTTTCCTGACGCAGCCGGCAGAAGAGCAGATGTGAGTGATCTGCATCCTCTCAGCACCTTCTCTTTCAGAGTGTCTTTTAGATTCATGCTCTTAGAGTAAATTTTATTTAGACAATTAACT
>WAAG01071850.1:2750-29922 GCA_013390105.1 Tichodroma muraria
ACATCCCCCCACGGCTGTTCAAAAACGCGGCTGCCTCCCCTCGCTGGCCAAGTTCATGGCGTCGATGGCCATTTTGGAAAAGCTGCTGGGGGAGGAAAGGCTTGGGGGAGGAAGGGGGAAGCGTGCGGGCTCTGCCAGCCGGCCAGCCTGCCGAGGGGCTACTCCAGCTCCAGCCGCTGCCTGCTGCGGGAACACGGCCAGCGGCAGCGCGGGGCTGGGGGCCGAGGAGATGCTACAAGTGCTGCCCTTCCTGCCCCGTTTAGCTGCAGAAGGCACGGCAATCGTGGGGGCAAACCTGGAGCTGTGTCTCACAGACCTGAGCACGGCAGTGTAAATAAGAGAGCCTTCGTGTGCAGATGGACAAGTTTCACTCTGATGGCCTTCAAGCATAATCCCGAAATTTTTCCTCGGCAGGACCTCTCAGTGAGCAGGCTGGATGGCATGCTCTCCATGGGCTTTTATTCAGCAATTCTCATTGTCCATTACATGGCTCCGAGCACTATTTACTGTACAGCGTCCAAACTCGGCACTGAATACAGATGTATTCCTCTCCTCGTGGGGGTTTCAGCAGTGCTATTCACCCCAATGCTTTAAAAATCATTAATAACAATGTCCCTGCAACACCCTTCTAAGCCGATGGCCCCCAATGCAAGTGTTCCACACCCACTTCCCAGGGGTATCGTGCCATTTTGGGGCCTCACTATTTATCCTGGACACAGAGTTGCTCTTGGTGCCTCTCATTCCCAAGCCAGCCCCACTGGCATGAAGCACCCCTGTTGCACAACATCAGCATGCTTCGTGCCTCTAGCCTTCACTCATTCTCACATCCACGCTTCTACCCAGACTGCCTCTGTCCTGCCCCTCACCCAGAGCCTCTGCCCCACCAGCAGCAATCCTGAAGTGCTGTAGTTCCCTAGGACTCTCTGGTTCCCACACCTGGCAGGGGGGATTGAAAAAGCCATGGCTAACATTTGCAAAAACGCCCAAATACCCAAAAAACTGGGTTTTGAGTGGTCAGTCCAAAACATTTCAACATATTGTTTCGGAGAGGTGCTGTGCCGAAGAGAACACCCTGAAGACCCCAAGCACAGGGGTAAGCGTTGTCTGCTTCACAAAGTGCCTCACCAAGCTGATCCCCAGACAAGAAGACAGAATATTATTATTGCTGTTTGAGGTGGTGGCATTTGCAGTTGTCACGGCTGCTTCAAACTGTCGCCTTTAGGAGTTGACAGCCTTGCGTCCCGAGCTCACAGTGTGTGTGACCCTTAGAGGCCAAAGTGATGATTCATGAAGGAGGAAGATCTTGTCAAGATCCTTGTTCTCTGGATGCTAAACAAAATACCCAGATCCCCAAGGTTTGTGGTTTGAGGAGAAGCCTCTGTGGCAGCTTCAGTGGTTGGTATTGCTGAGATCTTCTGGATGAATAACACGTGACACCAAGTTTATATAACCACAATGTCAAGCCTCAAATGGTTTTCATGTCATCATCTTCCATAACCAAGTCAGTTGCTTCAGTTCAAAAACTTGACTTAAATGATAAATCTATTATCAAGATTTTAGTGTCATTTGTTATTTCAATTCATGAAGAGTCAGAGACTCCAATACCTTATGAAAATCTTACTAGGTTTTGGTTTATTCCAAGAAGCCAGCCAAAGATGGCCTGCGCTCTTAGTTTATAAAGAGACATCAGAGGTGATTCAAAAGAGGAGCAGGACCAGGGCAACCACTCCTTTTCCCCACTCATAAATGCTCATAGCCAAATTGCTGCTAGTCAAGCCACACTCTGCTCTGTTTCAGGGTGGTAAGCATAGGTGGAAAATAGACAAGAGAACCATGAGTGGCTGTGCGTGCTCGTGCAGCGAGACCAAGGTGGGCTGGCTGCAGAACATGGGAAATAAAATTATCTCACCTTTTGAAATCAACAGATTAAAGGCCTTGGGCAAACCAAGAGCATTACAGCTGTGTCTCTTCGGGATGGATATATGACCTGGGAGTCTGTGAGCCGGCTAGGAGGCTCAGCAAGCAGATACCAAACTTCCTGGGGTGTAGCTGGTCCTCCTTCGGAATAGGGAGATAGGACACGCCGCCTCAAGATCTCTCCAGCCACATCATCCCACTGCTTTCCAGTTCTACCAGGGGACAAACAGCTGCCTGCAAAAGGAGAGGCCCTGGCTGGGATGTAGCCTTCTTAGGGAAATACAGCACAAGAGGGGTGCTGATAGTCCTGTGGGGGAGGGAATGAGATAAGTGAGGTGCTGGAGCTCGTGGCATACAGGGGGAGGCTGAAAGAGATGTTTCTTTCAGCCTAGAGTAGAGAAAAGTTAGGAGGTAACCAATTATACTCCTTGTTTTTTTTGTTTTTTTTTCCTTTGGTGTGCAGGGCTACAGAGAAGTGAGAGCCAAGTTCTTCTGAAAGACGCACAGTGAAATACCTATGAAATTTGCAAGAAGGGAAATTGTGACTAGATAGAGGGAAAACCTCATTCCTAAACTGACACAGGTTTCAGTAAGGGCTGGGGAATCTCCTCACCTTGAGGTGGTCAGAAACTTCCTGGCCAAGGCCCCAAGCAACCTCATCTAGGTCCGGAGCTAGCTCTGCTGTTAGCAGGGGTTTGAGGTCTAGACCTCCAAACATCTCATCTCAATCTTCCTGTGAAACTCTTACTTTAAAAATACATGGAGTCTTTTGACACACTTCCCTTTTGACACACAGCATGTAGTAGTCTCCTTGATGGAAGGAATAAGGAAGGAAGGAAGCTGCTTCCACACTGAGATACGCAATGCTTTAGTATGCTGATCTTTGCCTAGAGAGAGAGCTTCGTAATGTTCTCCTGCCAACCTGTCCCAGCTGTCTGTATTTATTCTTCCAGCAGCAGAGCCAAATACTCGTCTTTAGATTAAGCTGCCCAGCACCCAAATTTTTGGACTTCTTGTCAGATGTTCATCAAGACAGTGTCCCTGACAGCCTCCTGTATGAAAGATATTGGTTTCCTAAGGCTGGACAACATCCCACTGTTCTTGAGGCAGACGAGAACATACTAGAGAAATTCGGTAGCTCTTCATCATTAAGGCTTTTCTCTGCACTCTACAACAAGTCTAATTCAGTGACAACTCCCCTTCCAGCTCATTTACGGGTGCACACACATATTTAGAAAAAAAAGAACAGAATCTTCAGGCTTTGGGGGGCGGGGGAGGCAGGGGGGGAAAAGGCAGCAGCTAATGTTAAATTATCCCTTTAACAGCTGTACATTGCTCTGCAAATGTAATTTAAACAGAGTATGATTTGAGAGGTAAAAGAAAGCAAATCCAACAAATGCTTCCATTCCATTCACACATAGCGTCACATTGCCAGCCCATCCCCGTGCTGTTACTCATGCTCTGACTGCATTCGCATTACAGCACAGCAATCTGATGGAGACATCAGCTTATACAACAGGAGTTCTCAGGTGCGGGAACAGCCGAGTGCTTGGACATTTCTACCACAAAGAGACTGTAACCAAATCTCTGCCACTGAGCCAAAGGGAAAGCAGCATATGCATCTTAGGATGCACGAGAATTTGCAGTGACCCAAGCAAACATGCCAGCATCACGTATTCCTTCTGCACATTGTGTCAGCAGTGACGAACTCTTTTGATTTAGAAAAAGCACCAAGGTGAGGTACTGCTACTGCAGGATGTGTTCCCATCCCCTCGGGTCTTTCACGCACCTTCCTTGATACAGGGACGTGATGATGCCGCACTGGCAGAAACTCTTGTCAAACAAATTCTTCCCACACTGTAGGGACTTGTACACCACTTCCCTGCTGTTGCAGCCTGGCTGCATTTAAATGGGCAACGCCAATTACCTTGGACACTTCAATTGCCTTCCTTGCATGGAAAAAGACAAATGGGAGGGGCGGNGTAGTAGCCATACTGTTCACAAAATCCCAGTATCTAAAACAAAGAAGCACTGAGGTGTACAACGGGAAAAGACAGCCCACTTGCCTGTACCCAAAATGCACATTCCTTCAGGAAAACAGCGCTGTCACGCACACAACCGCTTTTGCGGGAGACGTGACTGTGGGGGAGGGCTGGGGGGCCCCCCAAGGACCCCGCGGGGTGCAGCCCAGGGGGACGCGGGGCGGGGGAAGATGGAGCAGAGCCTTCCCCCCGCGGCACCCGGACTACAGCTCCCAGAGAGCATGGGCGAGAGCCGGGCTGCAGCCGGGGCACGAGCTATTCCCCGCCACTGAGACGTGTGTTGTGTGCGCTGGTGATGCCCTGGAAACCAATCCTGTCTCTACCCTCACATTCTCCCTCCCACCCTCTTCTCAGTTCTGGGCATGTGTGCCAAAGTCTTTGTCTTCCTTTCTTGGACTTAGTCCTTAATCTATGCTGTTCAGTAAAGAATCAGCAGTGAAATGCCAGTGTTTTAAAGTTTTGTCTTTGGATTTTAAAGCCCACATTAGGACACAGTCAAGGGGGATTGGGACTTGCTGAGCAAGCTCAGAAACAAATGGCAAGAGTTAAGCAAGGGTCTGGAAACTTTTTGTAGGGAAGTTGGCAGGAGCTGAGTGTGCCCAAGAACGTAGTAGGGCTACTGACGTGAATATAGTGGTGGGCAAGGTGGTTTTATCATTTGTTCTCCAATTGGATTTCTCACAGTAGCACCCCCAACCCCCTGCCTTCCTTTGAGTCAGTCCAGAACAAAGCTGTTTGTTGAGCAAGCGCTGGGGTTTGCTGGCACCCAGCCTGCTGGGGCACTGACTGGAGCGTGGGCAGCTTTCCCCCAAGTACTGCTGAGTTGCCCCAGTGAAACCAGATGGAGCTGAGAGAGACTACCCACCCCACCTATGCCTCCAGTCACTGCTCTGCAAGCCCCTTTTGGGGAAGGACAATCAGCATTGTCTCTCTCAAAGACTTGCCATTTCTGTCTACCATCACCTGAGCCCAGAAGACAGATGGTTGGGGGCTCACCCTGAGGTCTTTACATCAAGTGGAAGGCACGATTAAAATCCCTGCACAGCAGAACTTCATGCAACACAGTTTGGTAAAGATGACAGGGGCAAGTCATCACACATGCCTTCCCTTTGGTCTTTCCCGGCTGGTGGCCAACAGAGCAGTCTGGCTGTGGGACAAAGCTGTGAAAGCAGGTGAAGGTAGCTGGGACTTTTCTTCCCCTTGCCAGTCCCCTCTGCTTGTTTTTGTTACCTTTCTGCGTGAGCATCTCCTGCTCTGGTGACAAAATATCCCCACTTCCCAAACACTGGCAACTAGACATAAACATCAGGTCCAGTCAGGCAACTCAGGTGTGAAATACATTTTAATAGAGTTTGGGGATCTGTAGTTTGTCTGTTGCTCAGCTGAGCATGGGCTGTCCAGAAGGTGAAGCAGACATCATGAGCGGAGGGGAGGGTGAAGGAGTGCAAGAGGGAAGGGAACAGAGAGAAAAAGGTCACAAGAAGCAAATGAGAGCATGGGTTCGTTTATGGATGTGCTTTAATATATCGCCCTGCAGTACTATGTGCTGAGCCAGAGACTGACAGCACACACACGCGCACACACCAGTGAGGGACAGCAGCGCACTTCAACGCTAAGCTGCCGGCAAGCACAGCCCAACACAGCACAGCCCAACACGACACTGCCGGGGTGGAGGCGAGGGGCGCGCGGGTCCCACCGGGGCTCGGTGCGGACACACGCCCGGGGCACGGGGACGCCGTAGGCCAGGACACGTACGCACACCTACACACATGCACAACGAGAGCGAGCCACTGGCAACAGCCGGCTGGACACAGCCACAGGCGCGGCAGTGTCCGAGCACACCGGCCGACGCACGTGGTCGCCGCACGCGCTCCGGCGCACGAGGGAGCACGCCGGGCAGATGCTCCCGCGGTCCGACACGCGAGCAGAGCGGCCCAGGCGTGGCCCCGCACAAACAACAGAGACACACAATGCCTAGATCCAGGAATGCTTATGGCCCCACAGCAAGGGACAGGGTGTAGGCTGCTCTCTCATCCTTCACCTGGGTACATCTAGCCAGGGACACCTGAACTCGAGGGGTTTCGAGGTGAGAGGAAACCAGGTGACAGAGTGTGGAGAAAGAGCAAAAAAGGGAGCAGTGGAGGGAAAGGGGGGTTCAGAGTCTGTGAGGTGGGAAAGAGCAGCAGGGTGGCTGTGCCCTGGGGACAATGTTCAAAGAACACTTGGGTTGCGAAAGTTGTGTCCGGCGAAGCGTGCTTCGTCGCCAAGTTCTTCCTCAATCCTGCAGGACAGAGACAGCACAAATCAGGCCCTTGTAGCATTGGAGGGAGCATTGGAGGCACCAGGGTGCCGGAGAGGCAGCTCATCAGCAGGAAGCTGACATGTGCCCAAAGAGCTCAGCTCCTGCCAGCTGCTGTGACTGCAGGGCTGCACCCTCATGCCAAGAAGGAGGAAAGGAGTCTGCCCCAGAGGCCTCCCCGGGATCCTACTGTCATCTCTGTGCCTTGTCTTTGTAATATTTCACCCATGAGCCCCATCTACCCTTGGGCTTTCAGCTTCTCCCAGCCAATTGGACACTCCCCCGTTCTCTCTTCTGCATTCCCATCCCTGGAGCCCCTTACCTCATGAGCTGGTTGTATTTAGCCAGGCGTTCAGACCTGCAGGGAGCACCCGTCTTTATCTGTAAAGCATTCCCCAAAGCAAACACTGTAAGACACTGTGATGACTTGCACCAGTTTCCCACGGCAAGGCAGGGGATTCTGTTTTGACACCCGTTAGCTTTCCTCCAGGCTTGGGCATGGCCCGAGTTTCACCTACCTGCCCAGTGCACAGTCCTACAACCAAATCAGCAATGAAGGTGTCTTCAGTCTCCCCAGATCGGTGGCTCACCATCACACCCCAGCCATTCTCCTGGGCCAACTTGCAGCTGCAAGGAGTGAGAAACGCAGTCAGTAGCTCCTACTCCTGCAATTACCACCTGCACAGGGTAAGATTCAGGCACACACTGCTCCCACTCTCAGCACTTTGGTAGAGACACAAGTCTGTTCACCCAGTGCATAACGTGACACCTGGCTGTGGTTCATCACCAATGCATTCACAGGACGAGGGCAGTGGGCTGGACTTACGCTTGGATGGCCTCTGTGACAGATCCAATCTGGTTGACTTTGAGCAAGAGGCAGTTGCAGGCTTTCTCTTCAACAGCTCGCTCGATGCGCTTGGGGTTTGTCACTGTCAGGTCATCCCCCACTATCTGAATCCCCACATTGGCGGTGAACTTAGACCAGGCCTCCCAGTCGTCTTGGTCAAAGGGATCCTCAATGGAGACCACTGAAGGGACAACCGAAGAGTCAAAGCTGCCTCCCTTACCACCCCAAAAACACAGAGGGTTTGTGTGTGATCGGTGTGCAGCACCAGTGCTGATTCCCTACTGCCCCGCACAGCAGCTCACCTGGGTAATCACGTACAAAGCTTTGGTAGAGGTCACCCAGCTCATCTCCAGAAATATAACGGCTTGGGTCATCTGGGGACTTGAAGTCCAGGTCGTATTTGCCATCACGGTAGAACTCGGAGGCTGCCACATCCATACCGATGACGATCTTGTCCGTGTAGCCCGCCTTGTCAATAGCTTCCTTGAGCAGCTCCAGAGCTGAGAGGAGAATTGCGGTCAGGAGAGTCAGCCCATGCAGAGAGCTCTGCCTTTTGGTGGGAGCCTCCCCTGGGAAGGTCCCTAGAGCCACTAAAAGTCTGGTGGTGTGATGGAGAAGTAGAAGGGAGCCCAGAATGCAACAGAAACATGCCAAGGAGCTGTAGGGGCTGTGTCCAAAGGGTCAAGGAGCAATTAAAATGCAATTCCACAGCTCAAAGACAAGTTTGTGGAAGGCCTTGCAAAAATGTGCACACTCATAAGAGGTTTGTATGGAGAGGCTGTGACAGATCAAGGCCACCCCAAGGAGAAGGAGCTTAGAAGCATTCCCTAACACAGGAGGTCAATGACAACGAGGCATCATCTTTTGAATCAGACCGGGGAATGCTGTGAGCTGGGCATAGGAGCCCATAGCATTGCAGGCAGGGGTTTCCCATCTCCGTAGGGCTCTTACCTTCGCTATTTTCCAGGATGTTGGGGGCAAAGCCTCCCTCATCACCCACATTGGTAGCATCTTTGCCATACTTCTCCTTGATGACACTCTTGAGGTTGTGATAGACTTCAGCCCCGATGCGCATGGCATCGCGGAAGCTTTCGGCTCCCACAGGCAGGATCATGAACTCCTGCATGGCCAGTTTGTTGCCTGCGTGGGAGCCTCCATTGATCACATTGAAAGCCTGGAAGAGTCCATAAGAGAGTCAGAGCTGAAGGAACTGGTCTTGGCACCCCTGAGAGGTGGCTCTCAGATGTGTCACCATCCCCGCTCGTGCCACATCCCACAAGGTAATATAAGCACATCAGCTGCAACCATCAGACCAAAGGCACATAAGCCTGGAGTCTTCCTTCTAGCAGTGGCTCAAAGCACAAGGTTGGGGAGGATTTTCCCACCTGTTTCCCTCTCAGAGATCTCCTGAGCTATGTCTGTTTATCTACCCTCTGTTTATCTGTATGTGTTTATCAACAATAAACTGTCAGTCTCTCTTCCAGGACCTTTTTTCTTGGCCCTGAGAAAATTTTAGCATCCACAATTCCTTTTGTGAAAGGGTTTCTCAAGGCAGCTTCCCCTGGTGTGAAGACCCATATGCCCTTGTTTTGAACTGTGCCCCAGAGGGTTCGCATGATGCCCTCTGGTCCTTGTGCTAACAATGAGATCTTCAGTCAGCCCCACACCACAACCTCTCCTGTATCCTCCTCAGGCTCCTTTTTTTCCAATTGAAACTTGACAAATGTGGGGCCTTGGTTTGCTTCCCTGATGAGAGCAGTGCACTCAGCTGATGTTTCAATCCCATATCCCTTCCTTATCTATCTCCCAACACCTCTGAAGTTTCTTTTGGAAACAACACTCTTTTGGAGTTTCTGAAGGTGGATGTCAGGGACAGAGGAGTCTTACTGGCACAGGAAGGATGAGGTCAGAGTTGCCGGCCAGGTCAGCGATGTGCCGGTACAGGGGCACATCCTTCTCTGCAGCTCCCGCCTTGCACACGGCCAGCGAAACTCCCAGGATGGCGTTGGCACCAAACTTGGCTGTGGGCAAAGGAGGAGATCGACTTTTCAGGTGGCAACATCCTGCTCAGTGGGTGCCCTTGCCAGCCCAACCTTGGGCTCACAACAGCTTGGACAGTGCCCCCCCCACTCCAGCCCTGCAGCCTCCCATGCTCCTAATTTCCCCGCCAAAAAGAGGGATGAATTACACTTGTTTTCTGTGCCGTCCATCTCAAGCATCAGATTGTCTATCTTCTCTTGATCCACAACAGAGAGGCCCTGCAAGAAAGAAACAGCTCCTGAGAAGGAGACGATTGGAAGAGCTGCTGGCTGTGGTGTGCGGAAAAGGAGGCGTTGATGGAGAAGCTGGGGGTACGAGGACCTTTTCAGCTTGAGTGGAGAACATATACACACAAAGCTCTGGAAACTGGTGCCTTGGTATTTAGTCAGGTCAGGTAACCCTGATGGTGTTGCTGCAGTGCAGTGTAGATGTACCCAGGGCGGAGAGGGGGTCAGCTGCAGCCCAGGCAAGGCCTTGCTGGGGACACAGGACTCCCTTGGGGATTTACCCAGCCTTTTGGCAGCTTCCAGGGAGCTTTGTGGTGCTGTGGTCACACAGAAGCTAGGCAGAAAAACAGAACATGCTCAACCTCAAGCAAGCGAATGTAGACTGGATGGAGCCATCCCCAGGAGTGAGGTGGAGAGCAAGATTAGACCCAACACAGGCAGCCCTCCACCACGCTGGGTATATTTTTCAGGGGTGGAGAGAACTGGGCTCTCAGCCAGAGCCAGCCATGGGCTACATGGTGTGTAATATGTGGCTTCAGCTCAGCTCTCCTCAAAGCAGGCTCCAGGTCTTCAGGTGTAAAGAGGCTGCAGATGTGACACCACTGCTCTGCAAGGTTGTGCCAGACCCTGCACGATACAACCATTGCTCATCACACCAGGATGAGGCCACAGACATGTGGATGTGATTCAGTGCTTGAGGGGGAGCACAGCTGAAAGAGGGGGTGAGCTCTACAGGGAGCACCAAGGGGATTAGTTAGGCTGCACAGATGCTGCGGTGGACCAGAAGAGTTAAATCCTTTCCTCCCAGAGAAAAGATTGCTGTGGACACACACAGGCATGGAGGGCAGGAGGGGTGTGCCCAGGTTCACAGAGAGCATTGCTATGTCTGTTAACCCAGTGAGATGAAGAGAGGCAGAGACAGAGATCAGGGGACAGAGACGGACCAGAGTAAGCGTTGGACAAGGGAGAACAAAGAGAAATCCTTACAGAGCCCACGAGAGCTGGGGCGACAGTGCTGTTGATATGATCCACGGCCTGCAGGACCCCTAAAGAAGGGAAGAAGCAAAGAAAGAAAGAGAGAGAGAGAGAAGAGTGAGGCAGAGAGAAGAGTGGAAAGAGGGAGGGAGAGGACCGGTAGAGAGACAGAGAGGGAGACAGTGAGGGAAGATCAAGGCCTGATCTTTCACTTTACGCCAGGTCTGTGCCTCTGTGGTCTCCCTGAGGGCAGTGGGACACATCCGTGTCACGCCAGTGGGTGGGCAGTGCCCTCCAGCAGAGCCCCACACACAGGCAGCCCTGAGGAAGAGCTGTGGAGCAGGCATCTCCCCACCTTTTCCAAGGAAACGTGACTTGTCATTGTCTCGCAGCTCCAGCGCTTCGTAGATACCAGTGGACGCTCCACTGGGGACGGCTGCTCGAAACATGCCTGGGAAACAGCAAAACAGGGGTGTGAGACAGGCAGAGGGTGAAGAGGAAAAACCCTCATGCACCTGTTTCTGCCCTGCTTTCATAGGAAAAGATGCAGCAACTGCTTGTGCAAATGGATGGCCCCACTGGCTGGCTGCTTGTGGATGGTCTTCTCAGAGGTGGAGCACCTCAGTGGCCGAAATAAATGCACCCAGGGCTTCCAGGCTGAGGAACCTGGATGTCAGGCACCCAGAGATTCACACTGATTCCAGAACCGTGTGTGATGGTGGAAGTCTGGTTCCTCAGCCTTCTTCCTGATTCCAAAGGCAGCCTGACTCACAGCCACCCTCAGCTTCTTCCCCCTCAGACTGAGGTTTCTGCCTCACTGAAGAAGGATGACAATGGTTACATGCCTGCTCTGGCCTCTCATTGCTCCTCATCCCTCAGCCCGAGCAGTTTTGGGCCCAGTGCAAATGCAGCTCTTCCAGCTGAGACCCATGCATGGACATAGCTGCACAGAGATCTCAGGAGGAAAGCTTTACCCCTGCCATGAGCATGGTCATGGATGTGCTACCAAACTTCTACTATGCCCCAGGACTAAAAGCATAGCTGCAGCAGGGGTATGATGAGAAGGTGCAGACATTTATGATAAAAAGACTGTCCATCCCTGCTATGAGCAGGTGCATGGCTCAAGCCACATACAGGACAGTCATGATTTGCCCGGCACGAGTGCAGAGTTGCTAAACACAGGCACAAGCAGAGCCACGAGGAGAGTTTTGGTCTCTGCCTCTTCCCCTGGCTTGTTGTCTGCTGGGGGTTCACCAGTGAGGACCCTCCACACTCTTGGCGTACCAGGCTGCTGCCCAGCACCAGCTCTGCCGGGGTGGGCAGGGCTTGCCCTCCTCTTACCCTCACCCGCGTACCTTTGTGTGTGTAGAGGTCCACCTCAACGGTGGGGTTCCCGCGGGAGTCCAGGATCTCACGGGCATGGATCCTCTCGACTGCCATGGTGAGTCTGTGGAGAGAGCAGGATATATTCAGCTCTGAGAGGCTCCAGGATGTGATGCTCACCCCTTCTATATCTAGACTGACAGAGAGAAGGGAATTCAAGGAAAAGTGAACTTAGAAATTTGGGCTAAAACTGTTCGCCCCAGGAAATTTAGAAATTCACCCAGACTACAGGAATCTACGAACATTTTTCCAGGAACTGGCTGCCTGAATTTACTCTGTCCCTCTGCTGCAGCTGAGAATCTGGGAGCAAGCACTCTGCCTCTCTTCCTGCGTCACAGCACAGCGCCCGGTACAAGCCTGGACGGCAGGGATGGGGAGAGTGCCACGGGCAGCAGAGAGGGAGGGATCAGCTGGCGCAGCGGGGAGGTGCCCCCGGCTCTGGTGTCAAGGTCGGGGCAGCAGCTCCTGGCGTCTCCTGTCCCCTTGCCGGGAGGCGAGGACAGCGCCTGCCAGGCCGGGCAACAAGCGGCTGCTGTGTCCCCGTGCAGCGAACGGGGAGCGTGAGGCGCAGGGCAGGGGGGCAGCCAGGCAGGGGTACCCCCAGCCCCTCTCCAGCCCACGGCGAGGGAGCCATCCCGGCCTGGCTGTCCCAGACCCCATCCCGGCTGTCCCAGACCCCGGCCATGTCCCCTGTGGCGGGCGCCTGCTCAGCCTCCCTGTGTCCCCCGCGAGCTGCAGGGCCAGGCTGTGCCAAGGCGGCGGGAGCGCGGAGCCCGGCAGCCTGAGGAGCCATCTTGCTGACGGCCACGGTGCCTCAGACGTGGCAAAGAGGGCTCTGAAGGGAGGGGGAGCTGGCCCAGCTGCCAAGCCTTCGCTCTGCTCCCGAGGCAGGGAAGCAGATGAGACCGGGCTGGAGCTCTGTTGGGTGAGGAGGGTTAGGAAGCGTAGCATTTTGGGGCACCTGGTGAAACCTGAAGTAGAAAACACGCTGGTGGGTAATGATGGCTGGCTGAAAGAGCTTCTCTTGTTGCAGTTTGCTCTCTAGGGGTTCCAAATCAGCTCCTTCCCCTCATTCCACCTTCTCATTCCCCTGGCTGTGGGGCTGTGCAATGCCATGCTCCCAGCACTGCCAAGCTTTCCTCCCCTGGCTCCCACAGATGATTCCTTCAACCATGAGCAGGGCTGGCCGAGGCCAGAGTAGCCACGGAGCCCCAGGCAGGGCCTCCCCGTGGTGCGTGTGAGCAGGGGCACAGCCAGCGCAGGGCCTCAGCACCCGGGCAGGGGAAAATGAGCTTGAACCAGCACATCACAACACTGAGGGGAGCTGAGAAGCAGGATGGGGAAGCCGGAGCCAGCGCTCAACGCCACTGCTTCAGGTGGGTGGAAATCACAAGGGTGTGAGGAAATGGTGCTGCTGAAGTTTCAGCCAGAGCTTCCCGTGGGGGGAGTTTCAGTCATCGACTCCAGGCTTCTCTGGAGCCTGCACAGAGCCCTCCACCATGTCCATCTGGGCTGGGATCCCCATCAGCCGCTTTGGCAGTGCTCCTCACGCCATCTGGCACACGCCACGGGAACTTCCTCCAGAGTCGTGCCGGCGCAGCCAGCCGTGAGCTTCCTTTGCAGCAGTGTCCTGGCCGTGCCTCAACAGCCTCCATGGGGTACAGAGGGACAGGACCCCGCTTAAAATCATCTTTGACAGCACACTCGTGCCAGATGTTGTGCCTCTCTGCTTATCTGGTCACACTGCCCCTGGTCACATCCCTGTGGTTACATCCACCTGCCCCTCTTGGAGCCAGATCCAAGGAAGCCAAATGACAAGCCCAAATCCAGCCTTGGCTGCCCCACCCCATCACTTACATGATCTTCTCTCCCTTGTAGTCCTTTCTTTAAACCCTTTTCTCCACTTATGTTGCTGCCCTACGTCCCCTGAGTTTGCTCTCTTTCGAACAGAACCACCCTGAAATCCCTGGTATCAGCTGCAGTCCTGAAAGGAGGTCAAAGGCGGATAAGCTGGGATAAGGGATTGGGATGGAGCCGTAGCTGGGACGCCACAGACCACATCCTGGAAGAGAGAGGAGGCTGTGCAGTCCCCATGAGCAGGGGCTGGGCAGGGTACGCTGGGAGGCTGATGCTGCTGCAATGCCTTCCTGTGGAGCTGGCACTGGCAGCAATTCCCTGTCCCTGCCAGGCCAGCACGGTGAAGACCATTCCCCCAATGCACCGCCACAGTCCCGTGTGCTACTGCCGTTCCCCCGGGCTGGGCACTGCTCCCAGGAAGCCCGCACTGCTGCAGTGTCGTGACTGATGCAGCTATTGCTTGTCTGACTGTCACCTCCTCTCCCTGCTCTCCCCCTCCCCTGTGGTGTGGGGCTCTGCAAACAGGAAAACATGCCCTCTTCTCCCTCCCTCTCCCTGAGCGCCCGTGTTTATGTCAACACCTGGGGAGACTGGGAGGGCTGGTCCGCTCTGAGGCTGGTTCCTTTCCCCAGCGGTGCCGAGACTGAGCGTTGCCTTCTCCGCACTACCACCCCTCCCCCGGGGAAAGCTCCATCCCACAGCACCTCCCGACAGTGCCCTTGGGAGCACCACCTATCCTCGTTGGTTGCCCCCCCCCCCCGCAATTCCCCGGGTTCACGTCTGCAATGATGATTGCCGGGAGGGGAAAGGGGGGGGGCTTGGGAAGGAGGGAGTACCTGAAATTAAAATATGAAAGAAAAGTCAGAAGGATGGGGGTGAGGAGAGAGAGAGGTGGGAGGAGCAGGGGGGGGAAGTGAGGGGAGTTGGGTTATTAATGCCGCTCACCGTGGTCCTTCTCCGCAGGGACCCCAAAGTGCGTGTGGGGTTTGGAGGGAACAAGGTGGGCAGCAGAAACATGCACGCAGTGAGGAGTGTGCTGGCCGTGGGGAGACACTTACCTTCCTAGGGCAGGGGTGGACGAGAGACTGAGAAAGTGCTGGTAGAAAGGAGAGAGGACGAAGCTGAGGAGGGATGCAGGACCTCAAGGGGAGATGATGTGTCCTCTAAGCCAACGGTGGCGGCAGCAGCAGGATGGAGACGCCCCTGATAGGGCCGGGACAGCAGCATGTGACCCAGAGCTGCGATGAGTCAGGATTTAGCAAAGCTTTGCAAACAGCACGTAGGGGATGGAGAGACAGAGAGAGGCAGGCAGCAAGGGATAGACGTAGACAGATGAGGGTGAGAGAGCCAGGGAATAGGAGTGGGTGTGCAGGATAAACAATCCCAGTCACTCCAGGCTCATTAATTATTTTTATTCAAATCAGAAAATCTTGCAGGGTTTTTGGGAATCAAATCGAACCACAAAACCTGTAACTCTCCCCTTTCCTCTCTAAGGCCTACTGAGACTAGAACATAGTGCAGTGACTGCAAAAACACTGCAGTGCCTCAGGGCAGCTTCCAGGACCAGGGTGGGTAGCACTCTTCTTTTCTCCAGAGGTAAAATGAGGTGAAGCTGGTACCTACAGATCTCAATTTTCCAGCCTCACATATGGGGAAAGGCATCACTACATCTTGACAGCTTCTGGGAACAGGTGTTAAAAACAGGTCACTGAGTCATTGTATCCTCAAGAGATTCTTCCATTTCCTGAAGAAGTGAGGAGGGAGAAGTTAGTGACTCCATGCCCTATGTCTCTTCCCCTTTCACTGCCCTCTTTTGCTAGTGGGGTCAGGAATGGCAGCAGGGTTGCATGCTGGCCACCACAAGCAGGTTGCAAAGCCTGGCCTCTTTTTCAGACTCTTGTGCTCTTGGGACTGACATCCCTCACCCTTCTCCTCAGGTAATATAGCAGAGGAGGGGCTTTATCAGCATGCTTGGTCCTTTTTCTTTCTCTTCACCTCCTTCTAATCCCCGCACTGTGTCGTTCTCACCTTTTCTTTTTCCTTCCTTGTCTGACGGATTTTCTCTGCCTCTTCCCACTCCTCTTCCTCAATTGGTTCCTTGTCAAGGCGTTGCAGCTGTGGCAGCCGGGACAGGACCTCCAGCCGGTAATCGGGTTCTTCGGCACATGGATTGTCCATCAGCACCAGTGCCTGCAGCATGGGGAGAACCTGCAGTTTTTCCACCTCCTGAAAGCTTTTGATCCCATTGCTCCTGAAGAAAAGGAAGCACAGAGAGCAGGGGAAGGAGACCCATGCAAGTAGTGAAATCCATTTGGAATAGTAAGCGGACAAGACAGAAAAAGTGAAACTTAGCAGCATGAGGGACCATAGACCCCAGATCTGTCACCTAAGATCCAGATCTGTCTGCAGCTCCCCAGACTTGAGGGACAAAATCTCCTCTGGATTCCTCTGTGCTCAGACAGTCCATTGAAACATGTGACATCATCATGGCAAACGCCGAGAACTAAAGGACATTTGCAGGCAGAACACAGAGAAAACACTTTGAGGGACCCAACTGACTTACAGCAAGGAATGAAAAGCCTGAGGTGGGGTATGGGAATGACTGGAGAGGCTGATATTTTCTAAGAAGCCCAGGAAAGGCCCTGGCTGTTACAATGCCTAGACAGCTGCTGAACACCAGTGAAGGATGGTCCCTACCAGGTCTTCAACTTCCAAAATAAACCCCAGAAAATCCTAAAGATCGAAAGGGGAGTGCAGTCCGATGAAGGGATCTCTGGTCCCAACACAGAGCCGGAAGAACCCACCGTAGATTGAGGTACTGCAAGCACTTCATGCTATCAGAGAATCCATCCAGGGCCTCAAGCTTGTTGTCACGCAGGTGCAGAGTCTCTAGCTGCTCAAACTCCTCAAGGCCTTCAAGGCTGCAAATGGTGTTATTGGCCTGAGCACCAGGGAGGCAGGAAGAGAGAGGGAAAATGGGAACACACAGGAGAGGGAACAGCAGTTATTTCTGGCCTTTAAATCTCTTTCTATTCTTCAGACTCCCTACCACTCATAACACAGCCTTGTCTGAAGCTCGATCAGGTAGTTCAGGGTCTTGGCCAAGTGCATTCTCAGGATTCAGATTCAAGGACCAAAGGTTTGCTGAAGAAGTATTTCCTGGGGCATCACTTGGTGTCTAAGACAAAACCACCCCCGGTGAATACTCCACTGCCAGCACAGCATGGAGGAGCACATCCCTTTCCATGGCAGTGCCAAATCTGAGCCTCAGAGAGCAACAGCATGGAGCGGAAAGCACACCCGAGCCTAAAATTAATGTGTTCAAAGAATGAGTAACCAGCCCCTCTTAGTCACACAGTCCATGTAGTCCAGGCACCTTCCAGTAGCTGCTTCTCTTGTGGGGAAAATCGACAACCAAGCAATCCCTTCTACTCTTCTGAGCTGTGTCTTACTTCAGAAAGTTTAAAATTCCCCATCACTGAATTTCATTCACTTCACTGGGAAGTGGGTTAACGAAGCAGGGAAATACGGAAGCTCTGAATTTCAGGTACTAGTTTCACAGCAGGATTTCAGATGGGAAAGACCACTAGAGGTCTCCTGCCCAAGCAGAGGCTCCCCACAGTTCCAGCGCCTATGCTCTGCTCTGCTCTGTCAGGCTGCTCACCGCCTTGTGCGGCCAACTTTGGAGCATCCCTGGTAATTATCGTCTCCCCGCCACGTTCTCCAGCCTGGAGCTGAGCAGGGCTTTCCTTGCCAGCGTGGCTTGGGGCTGCAGTCTCTAAGGATGCTGAGACCTGAGTGGAAAATGGGGTGAGAGCTGCTGTTGTGCTCTCTCCTCCTTATAGGTACCCAAGCAATGACGTGGTCAATACCTGAGACTAAAAAAGGGGCACAGGCTGAACTAGTGGGATAGGAGAACATTTTAGGGCTGAGTCATTCAGGATATGGACATTTTGTAGAAAAGGAGGATTTTAATAGAAACTGGACAAAAGAAAATCTGTACCAGCTGGGCCAAGTAAAAGGAGTAACACCAGGACAAAAAGGAAAGTTGGATATTTAGTGAAGGCCGTGTGAGCAGATTTAACAGTCAGGAAGGATTAGGACACTGTACCTCAGAGAAAATCGTGAGCTGGTGTGGGTGGGGAGCTCACTGATCACTGGTTTATAAAAGGAATAGTAACCTCCCATCACTCTCACTTTCTTTATCAGTGTGAATTGTTTTACCAGCTCTGGCCTTGCAAGCACTAGCACGACAATGCAGAATGGATATTTTTCAGAGTTATTTCATTTTTTTCCCCTAAATCAAACAACATTCTGTCTGACATGCCATCTCCTTCCCTTAGATACCAGTTCTTCACCCAGATGTGATGCCACTGTTTCTTATGGGAAGTTACCACCAGTTGCCCATGATTTCCTCTGCCTTTCCTGCACACTCCACCTTTCTCAGGTTAGCCTTTACCACCACTGCTGCACCATGACCAGGAGCTAACACAGCCCTGCTGTGACCCTCAAAAATGATGCAAATGCCACATGGTCCACAGCCAGCTTGTAGTCCTCCTAGTACATACCACTTTTTACATACTAAATTTCATCTGCAGCTATGTCATACATTAACCAAATGTGGTTCAGTTCCTTAAATTGAACCCTTTTTCTTGAACCCTGTGCTTGAGGCATCAGCTGCACTTACCCAAGGCTGAAGTAACACCAAAGTCTTTACACACAAACCAAAGCGTTGTTGGGGGAGATTTCCCTGCAAAATGATTTAATGAGCAGGTAGACATGGGAGACAAATTCAAGCCCCAAAGATTCTTGAGAGTCAGTTGTTCTAGTTTTAACAATCACCCCTTGCAATTTTCCTGTTTCACATGGGCAGCTCAGAAACCCCTCAGTCATGCCAGGAACCTTCCCTCAACAGAGATGCTCTGTTTGCTTCCCTGCAATAACTCACTAAGGTGACCGGGTATGCTTTGAAATGCTGTATTGTATCTAGTGACTTATCCACTTCATTCTTGGAGAACCTCCAGTCATAAAATCCCAGTTTTCCACCAGAAAATTGCAGGCAATCTCAGCAAGCAATCTCCTCAGTGTTTTCTGCCAGGGAATCTTTATGAAAAGAAGCCACATAGTTTTTCAAAGCCTTTATCATATTTAATTGCCTTTCAAGAGGTAATGACTCAGGACATCTGTTTAGTCTTTGCAAGCTGTAGCACAGTGTGATGCATGGGGCTAAGCCATACATACTCTCTTCACTTGCATCTCTAGGAGTAAATGCTTCCTTGAAGTAATTGTTTATGATATTAAGAAACTGCTTCTCCTTAGTTTCACTGCAATATTGAATCAATTTCTTTTTTGGCAGCTGTAGGTGTGAATCATATAATTGTGCTGGCTTTAAACCAGTATTTGATTAGGCCCATCAGAGAGGAGAAAGAGCAAACCTTTGTCACCCAAAGAGCAAAGCTGTTGCTTTGCCCAGTGATCTCCAGTGGTCCCAGGGCACATGGAATACAAGCTTGCCCAACACTGCCTGAAGGGAAAACTCCCCTCATGCAGGAGGCTGTGAGGGAAGAACCTGATGCACTGAACATCCACTCCTCTGTGATTTGTGGCTCATGGCCACTCCCTTTGTGCTATCTGGGCTGCAGGTGCCAGGCTCTGCAGCAGCTCTGTCCCACTCCCCAGGCCGGCTGATCCCTTACCAGATAGAGCTTCTTGAGCTTGGAAACACCGAGCCCTGCTGTGGTCTTTAGCTTGTTTCCTCGCAGCTCCAGGACTTGCAGGCTGAACAACTGGTCGTGACTCAGGCCCAGCACTGTCTGGATTTTGTTTTCTGAGTGGCAGAGGAAGAAAAAACAGGAAAGTTAATCCCACCTTTCCAAGAGAGTGTCCCCACAAGAATGAAGAGGGGTGGCCTGGATCACCTTTCAGGCTGAGGTTGGCTAGGAGTGGGTGAGTAATGCCCTCCAAATCCATGATGAGGTTGCGATCAAAGCTGATGACCTGGAGGTAGGGCAGCTCCTGCATGCTGGCACTGGTGAGCAGATTCCCATCCACCTTCAGCCAAAGCAGCTGGGTTAGGCTGCTCAGTGGGGCCAAATCTTTCAGCTTGTTCTTTGACAAATCCACATACCGCAGGTGAATGAAGCGTTCGAGAAGGCTGATGTCTGTCAGGCCCCTGAGGGAGGGCAAATGTGAATAAAATATCTCTCATATTTCCCCACTACCATCTTTTGGGTTGCTCCTTGCCACTACTGGAGGGAGAGCATCCTTCTCTCCTACTTCCCTGCTGTCCTAGAAAGCCTTGCCGAGAGAAGGAAGAAAAAGGCATGTGATAGGGACAGGCCTGTAAGCAAAGATGAACGGTAAGATTGGACCTGCTTCCCTGGCAGAGGGAGTACTTATTCCCATTGAATTGTATCTGTCAGGACAGGGCACAACCAGAGCAGAGCAAAGGGTAAGTTTTGGAGAGGGGTCTGTTAGACGAGAGTGTCAACACAAAGGATTGTGTGGAAGGACTTTCCTAGTGGAAAAAATAGTGAGTGAGATACCCTACGAGGCTGCTGAAAGAAACAGTCTTAATGGGGCCTTAGTTAGGTGGGGGTGCTGGGGAAGCTGAGGCTCCAAACCGTCCCAAGGCCATTGTGGCACAGTACTTAGAGCTGCCTGCCTTAAAGGTTAACAGTTAGGAGGACAGATGTCAATAAATACTTCTCAAAGTGCCTGCAGGGAGGTCACTCTGTTCAGGTTCCCCTAGGAGAGCAGTCCAGAGCGATGGGCAGGCTGCCGTCAGCCTTGGGGGACACTGATGTTCCCAGCCGTGCGTCTGGCCATGGTGGAGGCGGTGCCCAGGCCAGGGCTGAGGATGGACAGGCTATGCTGAGGCACAGACTGGGATCCAGGTGGATGGAGAGCAGGGCCTGCACACACTCCTACCCCGCATGGCCGGTCACCAGCTTCTGCCACAGCGGCTCCATGGCCATGGAGTAAGGGGCTTCTGCCGGGTCAGGCATTGTACACTCACTTGTCTTTGGCTTCAAACTTCACATAGGCGTAGGCCAGCCCGTTGCCGGTCGTACTGAGGAGAGAGAGGCCCTCCTTAACAATTTCCTCCGTCAGAGGACAGGGAACCGGCTCCTGGGAGAGGAGGAGAGAGCACAACGCCAGCGCTGGCCCAAGCACAGCCAGGCGGTGCCGAGGGCCTCCCCCTCACCTCTTCTTTCTTCTCTTTCTCCTCATCCTCCTCCTTCTCCTCNGTCCCCGGCACCGCGACCCGGCGCTCGGAAAGCTCAGAGCGCGCCCCGCGCTCAGCACAAGCGTTTTGCGATCCCGCTCCACCTTCCCAGCTGGGTGACATCCGCAACTGTCAGCGTAGCCAGAGAACCGAAGGATTTTTTCGGTGGGAAGGGACCCCTGTGCGCACCCCAGCTCGAAACGGGGCCGGTTCAAAGTCAGGCAGGGCTGCACAGGGTGGTGGGCACTCGGGCGGTGAATGCCTAATTATCTCTTAATTTACCCTCTGGTAAATGTTTAATTAATATGTTGAGCAGAATTAGCCTTGGGCTCTGCATGAAGCCTTCCCAAATATGAGCACCTGGATGCTAGGAAGGGGTTTTTGGGGTGCACTGCTCCAACCGTGTTGTCCAGGCTGTGGAGCTGGGAAGGGCTGAGGCTGCCCGTGCCCAGCCGATGCCAACAGCCCCGGGTGTGTTTACCAGCTGGGAATGCTACTCAGAGCTGACGGTCACCAGTGGTTTGCAGTTAATACAAAGTCCAAGGCTCTGCTCCCTTTCCCTTCAGTGCACTTTGCTCCTTCGCAGTGCCTGGGTAACGTTAGTGTTAGATAAGCTGGTCCAAGCAGAGCTGCTCACACAACCATCAGCCATCGCCCCTCCTGCGAAGCACCCCTGCGCTCAGGGATGCACAGCAAGCTGCCATCTGTGTCCCCTGCCTTGTCCTGCTAGATTCCCGGTGCTGACCTTTTCTCCTGTGCTACACATCTGAATTCACTCCCTCCTCATTATCACACAACCACAGAATGGTTTGGATTGGAAGTAACCTCAAAAACCTGCTCGTCTCAACCAACCCCTGCCATGGGCAGGGATGCCACCTGTTAGACCAGGTTGCCGAGGGCTCCATCCAACCCGGCCTTGAACACCTCCAAGGATGGGGCAGCCACAACTCCTCTAGGCAACCTGTTCCAGTGCCTCACCACCCTCAGAGTAAAGAATTAATCTGCATATGAACACTTCCTTTCTCACCTTTGCTTCCTGCCCTAAACATCCCCTAATTACAGAAGGAAACCCAAATCTTTAAACTAGAGAATTTTTATTTAGATTATCTATATAACTCCCAATACTGATAATTAAGGAGGGTATGTGCTAAAAGCAGGCCCACACACCCACAGAGGCGCACAGGGTGATGATAGCAGGAGGGGGAGCCCAAGCAGCACCCACCAGGCTGCTTCCAGGCCCATCCCAGGAGCCATCAGCCTACTAAAGGCCCATTTCGAGGGGCACAGGGGCACAATGGCAGGTGGGAACCCAAATTAAGGACTCGGAGAAAGGAAGACCCTGTCCAGCCCCGTCCCAGGGGAGCCTCAGCCCCAGAGCACCTTTAGGACTGGGGCCGTAGCTGTGTTCAGGGGTGTGGGACACAGGATGGGATACAGGGAAAGAGCATTTGAGGGTTGCACAGGACTCATTAGGGCAGGAACCAGGGAATACCTAGGTCCTACAGAGAAACAAATATAGCATAGAGGAATAAAAAGGGCCAGTGACGTGTAAATGGTTTGTGATGGTTTGCCCATGTCCTGCACCTGAGCAGCGCAGCCCGTGGGGTCTTCTCATTAAACTCCTCTTGCACTTTGCCCTGGGTGAGGAACTTGTGGCCAGAGCACCTCAGGGAGTTGGCTACTGGGGGCTGGAGAGGTTGGGATTGAGGAGCAGCTACTGGGCACTGTCTGAGCCCAGGTGCTGGAAGGAGACACACTGTCCGTGTGTGTAAATACTTCTGTAAACACACAGATCTACACAGACGCTCACTAGTGCACCTCCATCCTGCTCAGCTGGAGCAGGGCGTGGGATGAGGCTGCCTGAGCTGTGTGGGAGTTCTCTGTGTGGATGGATGTGTAATCTGTGTNCCCCAGAGCACCTTTAGGACTGGGGCCGTAGCTGTGTTCAGGGGTGTGGGACACAGGATGGGATACAGGGAAAGAGCATTTGAGGGTTGCACAGGACTCATTAGGGCAGGAACCAGGGAATACCTAGGTCCTACAGAGAAACAAATATAGCATAGAGGAATAAAAAGGGCCAGTGACGTGTAAATGGTTTGTGATGGTTTGCCCATGTCCTTCACCTGAGCAGCGCAGCCCGTGGGGTCTTCTCATTAAACTCCTCTTGCACTTTGCCCTGGGTGAGGAACTTGTGGCCAGAGCACCTCAGGGAGTTGGCTACTGGGGGCTGGAGAGGTTGGGATTGAGGAGCAGCTACTGGGCACTGTCTGAGCCCAGGTGCTGGAAGGAGACACACTGTCCGTGTGTGTAAATACTTCTGTAAACACACAGATCTACACAGACGCTCACTAGTGCACCTCCATCCTGCTCAGCTGGAGCAGGGCGTGGGATGAGGCTGCCTGAGCTGTGTGGGAGTTCTCTGTGTGGATGGATGTGTAATCTGTGTGGCCAGCCATGGCTATGTTTAAGTGGAACAGATTCAGAGTCACAGAATATTCTGAGTTTAAAGGGACACCCACAAGGATCATTGAATCCAACATGTGTGTGTGGTGCCTACTGGGAATACAAGCTCAGCCTGGCTATTGTTTGGGGCTGAGGATGCGGAGCCATCGCAGCCTCTCTCAGGCTGTCACATCTGGCACAATGCATTTTTCTCCAACAGCAACCTGTTTAACATCCAACCACTACAGTTTGCTGTGAGGATCTGGCAGTATTTCCACTCCAGAGAGCTGCACTCCTGCCAGAAAGCAGACAAAAAGAAGAGAAACAAGATCTGGCACTCCTGCTGATATAGAAATTATTTTCCATGAGTTTATTCCTCATTAAATAAATGTTTTCATGCCCTTGCATTCTCTCAAAGCAGCAAGATCAATGCCCAGCTCGCATCTGTTTTCTTCTATGTAGGTCACTCTCCTGGGCTCTTGTGCTGTGGGCTGGGCAGGAGCTGACAGCAGAGTTGCAGCCGGTGGCCCATCCCTGAGTGATTGTTCCCAATCCCTGCAGCCTCAGGACCACTGTGTGCCCCTGCTGCATCACTGCTGCTCTGGTCAGTATGACCCAATGGCCCCAAACTACAGCCATGGCCCAGCAGCCTCTCAGAAACACATGCTCTAGTTGTAGAAAACAGTTCTCAGATTTTATTTTTTTTCCTTTGAATTATCCTCCTCATTTCCACATTACTCCACACACATACAGAGCTGGAAGCTGCCACCTCCTTGCTGCTGTCAGGCTCTTCCTTCTCAGACAACCTGACATCCTAGGAAGGCGATCCCTCCCATCCAGCTGGGCAGCAGGAAGCTCCCCCAGCAGTAGTAGGGCAGGAGTCCCCACAGAATCAGGCTTTTTCCTCCTTGCTCCTCAGCTCCTGCACCTCATCCCTCAGGTGATGCTGGCACTAGCAGTTGGAACACTGCCCACAGGCTCCCAAGGATGTACCGCCTCACAAATAAGCTCCTCCTTGCGAGGCACTTTTTCATCACCCTCAGTACTACCAAAAAAAAAATCAGCAGCTGGGAAGTAACATCAAGTCTTGCTTTGTCGCCCTCCAGCACATGGCTGAAAGCTGGCAGCAAGCACTGCCCCAACACAGGGTCTAAGTAAAATCCTTCCCTGCAGAGACGGAGCTGCTCCACTCTACATTTAATGAGCAAAGTCAATTACCAGTCCTTTTAGGCAAAGAGCAGGGATGAGCACATTACTGAGCCTGCCAGGGAGACTGGCCCACTGGTGGAACAGCCAGGTGCTCCAGCAGCTATTGGAACAGAGACACAGATATAACAGAATCACCACAGGCCCAAAGAGCTGTTATATGACAGAAGCAAAATGCAGGTTGAACCTGTGCAGTGCCTACTGGGGTAATGGTGAGCTCTCAGGGAAAAGCCTACAAAACCCTCTCTGCAACCAGCCACCTCCAAAAGCAGTAAGTTCCCTATGCTGCTTGTCCCCAAGATACTTCCAAATAAGACCCAGGACACGCCTTTGCTTTTTCTGTTTTTCATTTATTGTTCAGTACGGGACACAGGTGAGGTAAGACATCTCACAAGGGTCTAAGCTGACAGGCTCCTTGCTGATGGAGCTGAAGGATGCAAGAGGCTGTGGTTCCTTTTTCCTTCCCGCAGCACCAGCAGCCCCCTCTCCCTGCAGAGCTGCAGGGAAAGGGAGAGATACTGGCCAGGTGAGCTGTGGGCTCTTAACAGGTTAACAGGAAACTGAGGATTCAGCTCAGAGAGGAGACTGTCAAGACTCTGCTGAGACAGGCTCCTGCTAACAGGACTCCAACTGATGAGGGTGGTTAGCAGAACATCTAGAACAATGACTGTGGAGGGAGAAAGCCTCGAGGGAGGGAGGCCTCCGTACTGAGATGTGTGCAACAAAAGGTCCCTTCTTGCTTCCATTTCTTAACCACAAGGGACAGCTCCTCATGGGGTGCTTCAGTGTTTGGCATTGATAATATCCACAAACTCTGGCTTGAGAGAAGCTCCACCAACAAGGAAGCCATCCACATCATGCTGAGAGGCCAGCTCCTTACAGTTGCTGCCAGTGACAGAACCTAAGGAGGGAGCAGTGTTTTAAGGTCAGATGTGCCAGCTCTAGGAAAATGGGGCCGGGGCAAAGGCAAGGACTGACAAGGTACCAGCCACCTCTCACAGACACCAAGACTGTCTCCCATTGACCCAAGAAAGCTACCCAAACAAGCTAGAAGGTGATTCTTTGTGCTCTGAAAGCCAAGGGTTTCCTTGCCAGGAAGAGAATAATGTACAGTGCAGCAACAGGTAGAGAAACTAAGCACTTCCTGCTCTGGAAAGTTGCTTCAGACTCACCTCCATAGATAATCCTAGTTGACTGAGCAACAGCATCAGACACGTGGCTTTTCAGCCACCCCCGCAGCTTCTCATGAACTTCCTGAGCCTGCAATACAACACCAGAGTCACACTGAGGCCTGAGCCATTCTGCACATAGTTCCCTTCCAAAGACGAGGCAACAGTTAGATATTGGCTAAGTCACTAAGAATCCCCAGGAGATTCTCAATAAGAATCTTCAGGAAGGTTTCCTGAGGGGGAAGGGTCAGTTGGTCATTTAATCAGCCACCTCCCCTGCTCATACCTGTTGGGGAGTTGCAGTTTTACCAGTTCCAATAGCCCAAACTGGCTCATAGGCAAGAACCACTTTACTCCAGTCCTTCACATTATCTAGGGAGGAGGGAGAAGGTAGAGGTGAGCACAATACTCCCATACTGGGAAGAGCAGAGCTGGAAAATTGCTAAAAAAACCCAACCCGACCATTTCTTTTTCCTCTTACCAGCAATAGCCTTAGTCTGTTCAAAAACCACCTTCTCTGTTATGCCAGCTTCTCTCTCATCTAGCTTCTCTCCAATGCAGGCAATGACTCCAAGGCCCTCAGCTAGAGCATGAGCCACCTTCTGCCCAATCAACTGGGAATGGAAAAGAAACAAGGCAGCCAATGAAACAGGTAGGTCTGGTTTAATTGCTCACTTTTCCAGTCTTTGCAGACCCATCTGAGCAGGACCATATCTCCATTCTCTGAGGCCACTCACCCACCTCATCAGACTCTCCAAAAACATGCCTTCGTTCTGAGTGGCCTAGGATCACCCATGCAGCTCCAATATCCTTGATCATTGCTGGGCTAGAGAGAAAGGAGATGACTCACTGGAGGAAATTCACATCCCAGAGGCACCCTGACTTTACTCTCTGGGGCTCACCTGATCTCTCCTGTGAAAGCTCCCTTTGGTACCTTGTAACAGTTCTGTGCTGCCACTCCAATCTTTGCATCGAGCTTCTGACGAGCAAAGTCAAGGTAGATCGCGGGGGCTCCACAAACCACCTCTGCAAGGCAAAGCACATGGTTACCCTTGTGACAGGCAAAGGGCAGAAACTATACCCAGCCACTGATCCCAAATCCCAGCCCCAAGAGGTCATCCCTCTCTCCTGGGAAGGCGCAGCCCGCCCCTCCTCATTGACATTTGGGGGGCCCTCTGCCACAGGTCAATCCCTGCTATCCGATGACTCAACAGCCGGAGGGAAGCCCTTTCCAGGGGGCTGGACAGACGATACAAGGCCGACAGCCAGGTCACAGGGGTCCTTTGGAAAGCGCCCAGATCAAAACGCGAGTGAGGATCCCACCCTGCAGTCTGGGCCTGGCCTGGCCGAACCGGGGAGAGCCGCACCGGGTTGCGCCTGGGGCTGCAACCGGGCACGGGGCGAGGCAGGGGCAGCAGGGGCAGCGCAGGTCTGCTGCAGCGCGGTGCTCCGACAGCCCCGCGCCCGGGGGTGGGCTGCAGGCCGAGGGGAGGCGCGGGGCCCCCGGGGTCTCCGGGGATCAGCCCGGGGCGCCCCGGGG
>WAAG01071850.1:30010-45095 GCA_013390105.1 Tichodroma muraria
GAAGGTCAGCGGCGCCAGCGAGCGCGGAGACCGGCGCCCCTTTTATAGCCCGGCGGCGGCGGAAGCCACGCCCCCACGTGCCCCGCCCCAGACCCCGCCCCATAGCCCCGCCCGCGCCTTCCCCCAGCCAGGGCGGGGTCAGACAGGAGCCAGGGAGGTATTTCGACTTTTATTTTGTCCCTCGTGGATTTTGGCATGTCAAGGGCACACAAGGGGAAGCGCTGCTCGTGGCCCGCCTTGCTGCCCGCCCCACGCCCCCGCCCGATAGGGCGGGCAGGAGGAACCCCCCCATTCACAAGCCACACTACACACATGCCCCCTCCTCTCCTTCTGGAGAGCAAGGAGGTGGCATCATCCCACCAAGCAGCGAAGCACTAGGGCTGTGTGTCACGGAGGTGGGGACAGTGAGGACATTTCCTATAGAAACAGATATTCCCAACCCCCCGAACCCCCTTCACTCATGTCCACGGGGGCTCCAGCCCCCAATCGATAAGTCAGTGAACTCTCATCTCCCTCTGTGTTTTCACAGAGAGGCTGTGAAGGGACTGGGGAAAGGAGCAGGGAAGAGAAGGACCCTGTTCCCACCCTCACTGCCGCCACCCCTTTCCCCCCCACACCTTCAGCCCACTCTCCCCCCACCACACACAGCAAGAGGATGTTCTAGCTGGGAATCCGCTGATAGAAGTAGATGTAGCCCAGGTCCTTGGGGGGCTTCTCAGAAGCACAGACTTTCTGGTCGTTGTAGATCACCCACCTGCAAGAAGCACAAGAGGAGCTCAGGAATGCCATTCCGTGGTTAAGACACAACTCGATTGCACTCACCTGCTCTCAGCCCCAACCCCCCCAAGACCTCTGAAGAAACAGGGGAGGATGGGGATTTAAAGCAGTACCTCAGTTCCGTTACACTCTGGAAATCCTTACCTGCCATCTTTCTTGATGTGACAAACATAATGTCCACACATAGTTGAAGTGCCCATGTGGCTGATGAAGGCAAACAGCTGATATTCTTGAAAGAAGGAAGGAAGAGAGGATTGTCAGGGAAAGAAGAAAGATGTCTTACTCCCTAACGCCCTGTGCAAGGCCCTCTCTGGAGAAGGATCCCTGAAGGAAGCTCTGCTGGGTAATAGTTTAGGACTAGATCCACATCAAATGTGACTGAGTGGTCTTAAGGCCAAACATAGAGGGAAATGGGAGATGCTAACTTCCATTTAGCCCTCTCTCTTCCAGCTTTTTACTTGGGCCATGGGTGCTGGATGGGTAAGGCAGGGATTCCGTCTCCCTATGGCACACAGCAGCCAAGCACCACTGGCACAAATTCTGTGCACAGACTGGAACTGCTTTTTTCAGTGGGAACCAAATGGGAAAAAAAGCCTCCCAGAACCACTGGATAAAAGCAGCACAGCCCTTCCTGTCTTTCACCTGATGGCACTTCCCTAGCCTCTCTTACTGGCTTCCAGGTAATCCTCATCCAGCCTGAAGGGTCTAGACTACTTCGCTGTTCCTTCCCTCTTCCTCTCTGCTTCCACCTCTACAACCAGACCAACTCTGCGATAGCTGCTGCTGCTAAAACCTGCAGTACTGCATGGATCAGGACAAAGTCATGTTGAGTTTGCACCCCAAAATGCACATTCCTATGGCTTGGAACTCACTTCCAGGCCCATCGCGCACTTTGGGACCCACAGGGACGGATTCAGAGATGGACTCGGCTGCCGAGCGCCCCTCTGAGATATCCATAGCAGCTTCTGCATCGAGGTCATCAATGTGGCTAAAGATCCAATCCACAGCACGCTCCAGACTGTTGTTCTGGAAGGAAGAAGACGGTGAACTTGAGAATTCCTGTTCCTGAGAAAATCCTCGCTCTCTGATGTCACCCGTGCCTCTCACCGTGGCTCTGAGCGCTTTCATTGCCTGGTCCCGGGAGAAGCCCATGGAGACAATGGTGGCCACACTGTCTTCTGAAGGAGGGTCTGGGCAGGCAATAGTTGACCCTGGCCCACTGGATCCAGGGAGAACTAATGGGTTAGCAAAGTCTGTAGCAGGAAACACAACACAGCTCAGACTAATTAGATCTCTCCAACAAGGTACAGCCCAAGTCCAAACTACTTCAGTTTTCCACTGTGGTAGCAGGACACACAAGCACAACAGCCCAGAAGCAGTAAGCTTCACCGTGGCCATGGCCTCATACCTGGATCGTCCATATGTGACATGACCCAGTTCATGGCCGCCTCAACCCCACTATTCCCTGTGTAATACACGGCTTTGCGGCAGGCATCCATGGGAAAGCCCATTTCCACTAGCTGGATAATCACTGACTCATCCAGCATGGGTGCTGTGGGAAGACAGAAGTTAGAGCCACCCACTCCCACCCATCCCTGCTGGCTCCATTTTGTCTCGTGTCACAGCCTCCAAAGCCACCGCTTCCTGGCTTTATTTCACACCAAGTTCCATTTCTTGGCTTTTCTCAGCACCTTTCTTCTTCAGAAGAGCAGTCTCATACACAGACAAAGAACAAAACTATTCAACCCATGAACTTGGGAGCACTGGCTCCTCCCTAGGCTCTGAACCTGACCTCCCATTGTGGTTTGTGAAAATTAAATACCCCTACCAATTAAATCCTCTATAAATCCCAGCTCTGCCTCCTCTAAATGCATCGGACATGCCACCCCCCCACCTTGCACAGAACACGAATCAACAAACCCCCTTGCATAACACCCTTGCATAACAGGCATGCAAGGGTGGCAGCTGGCAATCACTGACAAAAGGACAGGGAAAGTCTGAGCAAGTGGGAAACTGCTAGCATGGGACACAAGGCAAGGAGAGCAAGGAAATGAGTCAGGCATCAGGAAGAGAGGAGGAGAATCACTAACATGTCGGAGAGGAGAAGTGAGGGGAGCAGAAGGAGTCGTCGTCCTCGTTGCCATAGAACCCCAGGCTACCTTTGGGCTCATCTGGTGTCACCAGTGGGGGTGCGATGTCTGGCATTTCTTCTTCTCCTTCCTGCAGCCCCATTCCCTGCAGTGCAGAGATATCCAGCTCCTCTGGCATTTCAATGGAAACATCTGCAAGACACGGTCTTGCTCAGCCTCCGTGCAGGGGCAGAAACAAGGACTCGGCTGGGAGATCTAGAAGGGTAAGTCCCTGGGGATGCCTGCAGCAACCTTTGGGATAGTTACATTCCTCCTGCCAGTAATGACCACAATATCCATATGTGACTCCCAGTACCTACATGCTCTGTACTTCTCATCCTCCTTACCGAGCTTTTTGGGCACCCAGTCCAGACCGAAAGTGAACTTCTTGATCTGGATGACCAGATAATCTGGGAAAGAGGCGAACCGTGTCGTTCTGAAAGAGACACATAATATTTTTAAATACTTCGTCAGCAAAGACTGAGGATCTAGCTGATCCAAGAAATCAGTGAGTAGGGCAGAGCCACGTCCTGAGCAGGTTGGGGGATACACCTGTCTGTGCAGCTCTCCCGTGCTGCGCTTAAAGCTCCTCAAACATAGAATCATTTCTAAGGCAGAAGCCCTGACAAGATGAGATGGAATGCAGTTCTTGGAGATGAGAAAAAAATAGTGCATATTCTCTACTATCCAATACAGTATTTTACAAGCCTGGTCAGACTTTGTTTAATTAAAAGTCTAACCCTTAAGGAATGTAGCGGAAATAACATCTTTTATTAGACCAACAGATACACCTGCAGGAACTGACAAGCTTTCAAGCACAAGAGCACTTTTTTGGGTATGAAACAGAAGCAGTGAATTTTAAGTTAATTGAATTTGATTAAGGATTATTTAGTTAGACAATTTGAGAGATAAAGTGTCTTGAATCTATGAAACAGAGGGGAATGCTTGTGAAGGGAGAAGCACCTATAAGTGAGAGGGATACTCATTTCTAGGCGATAATTGCAACATGCTGTAGAACTAAATTAAGCGACAGTAAAGCGTTTGAATACAACTCAGTAAAAATTAAAACAAAATGTTACTTTTCAATATGATGTTTGTTCATAGTAGCTATTACTTAATAACGGGGTATTTGTTAGAAAAGCACTTCCAACTCTTTGAGCCCCAACTCAACTTGCACTGCAAAAGAACACTCGAATGCTCAGAAGCATCACAGCAGAAAGCTGCTTACATTTGTAATCTTGTCACTGCAGCTTTACACTGTTGCACATGCTACAGGCAGTGAGAAAAATTAAAGCTGTTTTTTAAACCTTGCTACTAGCATTTAAGTTAGCATTCTTTCAAAGAACACATGCATCTATTACACTCCATGTTCTGCTCAAATCTTAACAGTTAAAAACTTGAAGAAATATTAGAGGTGGTGCAAGATCAGTGTCATCATACAGTCAGTACTGATTCCAAAGCTACATTTAAAATTTACAGTAAAAGCTACTAGTTTTCTGATACATCACTGTGTTACTGTAGCCCCATAGCAACTGAAATCCGATGGCTAGGACTTCACTAGCACTGCTGTTCTGCCCACTGAAGGCAACCACTCCAGCACTGATGGACCGATCCCCTCTCTGCTTCAATGTTCTATGGACCCAGGATGTGGAGGACTACAAAGCTTCAGTAATGGTTCTTCCCCCAAGCCACCGCAGGAAGTTCCCAGAGATGCAGCTATGGGCAGTTCATCACAGCTTAGCTGACACACACTTACTTGAGAGCCACAGACTTGGCCTGCAAGGCTGTGCTCCAGAAATCATCCACCTGCTCTGGAGCTCCATAGGCCTCTAGGCAGGAGCTGAAAGGCACCTTGGCTCGCACCAGCTCAGGCAGCGGCTGCTTCTCCTCCTCTGCCTGCCTCTTCTTCTCCTCATACTCCAGCAGTTCATCTAGAGAATAAAGCAGAGGAGTCAAGGACCACCTCTAGGTACCTACAAAGTGACTGGTGTAAGCTACAGCCAGAGGCAGAGCAGGCCTATAGATACACGCCATCGAGAACGGAGCACAGCTTCCAGGGCACAGTTCTGCTACTGCAGTCACTCCTGTTTTGCTGCTGAATCACAGCCCAGCTTGTGGTGTCCAAGGGAAAGGCTCTAGAGGGACATCACCGTGTCACACCACCTCTGAAGAAATCAGCCCGATCCCACAAAAGCAGAAGGATCTGGCCTCAGAAGTGGCAAAGAAGTCCCTTTTTCACTTAAGGAGTTCTGTAAGAATAGTACAATATACAAACATAGGGTTTGCTACTGTTCTGGTCTTGGCACATTACTGACCTTTGTTGAGTGCAGCATCCATGGGCACAGGCAGCTGCATAATATAGTCCACACGCTGGGTATATTTCACCTTTTCTGTGGCCAGGCACTTCAGCTTCTCCTCCACCAGAAAACGGAAGACCTCGTTAGGGTTCTCCGAGCTGCGGCAGTTCCTCTGAAGAAGGAGAGATGAGAAGGACAGATGTAACATCAGAATGGCAAAAAAAATGATCTGCAGTAACAGTGATGTCACACAGCACGTGGCTGAAGAGTATTCACTTCTGTACCCAGTCCCCTGGAAAAGACAGCAAAGAGGAAACTAAAGCCGGCTTCTGCACTCCAGGAAGCCATGGCGCTCCTGCTCCTAAAGAAAGTTTACATCTCCAGCTGTGCCACTCCCAAAAAAGATTTCTCCATGGAATCAGCCCTGAAAATTTTGGCCAAGCACCTCTCCTTCTCCACCCTGGCAGGTGCTAGGTGGCCCATTTCCCTGTATTCTCTCCCTCTCCCTGCTCCGATTGCCAGCTTCTCACCTCCACTCCTCCCCTTTTGTTGTGGGAGGAAAATCAAGCTGGACTTTTCTATGATTTGCCAGATAGACTCAACCATTACCTCCACCATGTTGATGAAGTGCAGAAAGAATTCCTGGGCATCCTGCTGTCGGTTAGTGGAAAATTCTGGGTGCCCCTTTCCGATGAGGGACTTAAACATGCGTGGAGCAATGCCATTTTGCATACCCTGCAAATAACAATGTGGAAGAGGAAAGTGGTCATAATTTGCCAAGCATGTGTCCTGGCATGTAGCACTCTATTCCTAGCCATGCTTTTCTCCAGGTGACAGGCCTTGGAACAAGCCCCAGCACATGTCTTCAGAAAGAGTTCTACCTCCTTTGCCACGCAGCACACACAATACCTCATGCAGCACACGCATCAGGAGGATGCCGTACCCAGGCCTCACCTTCTGATCAGGCTGCTGCTCCCCATCTGCAGAAGCTGGCCTTGAATACTCCCCAGAAAGCAGTCCATGGCCCAGTTTGGCTCTGGAATGACAAAGTCACTGTTAGTATCAATCCTTCTTCCATCTCCCATGCTCCAGGAGCCACATCAACCCATCCAGCTTTAACACTGCCATGGGCTGTCAGTCTCACAGATAACAGCTTTTTGTGCTGCACCAGGCAAGATTATCTTATTGTGGTCTGCTCTCTGGCCCCTGGAGACTCACGGGGTACCAATCTCAACCACTGCTTGCACACTGAGTAGAACATGAAGGAACAGCTGGTGCTGAGCCACACAGCAGCTGCGCAACAGCCAAGCTGAGCTGCAGCCTGACAGGGGGCACGGAGCAGTGTCTGACTGTGCAGGAGACAACAGGGCACAGAGAAATTGTCTGAGACAGAAATAGCACTGCTGTGAGCAGACTGATCACGTTTTCCCAGAGGAAAGATTGACTGCATGAGGCACTTAATGGACAACAGTATGTGTTCAGCGATTTCCTCCTATGCCCAGAGCCTCCGATTCCATTTCACTCCAGTCCTTCCCCATCATTATTGCCATTTGTCTGGAACCAAACCTTACCAACTCCTCCCTTTGCCCAGGCAATAATCTTTCTGGCTGCCTCACCTTAATCCCCTCTCAGTGAACAATTCACGCCAGGCTGCTCAAATTTAGAATCCTCCTGTACCACTGAACTCCCTGTCCACGAATGCCACCTTCCACTCCTCCACCCCGAACTTCCACATGCTTGTTTGAGAGCAGCTGTAGCACAGATTTGACTTACTTAAAATGCAACCCCTTCCTCAATCTTGTGTTCCTCCTTCTGCATATTCTCCTGCACAGTTCTCCAGCCTCTTGAGGGAAGCCTCCTCAAGCATACGTAAGTTATCTACTGAGACTAAAGCTGCCTAAACCTACATATCCCCTTGCTCTTTGCCATCTCCTTCCACTGAAGACAGCAAGCCCCCTTGTGCTGTTACAGAAGCTGCCTCCCAGAAATCCCCTCAGATTAACAGGCATAACACACATAATACATTTCAGAGCCTCTCATGAGCACGGGGTGCACTCTGTCCTCTCCACCTAGGGCATTCAGCTGAACTTCCTTGGCTTAGGTCATTACTGATCACTGAGGATCAGTGTCTTTGGTGACAGGAAAGGAAAGAGAGGTGGAGGCTTGATGGAGAACCCTGGAGCAAAGCAGCACAGAGGGGATGCATCCAGGCAGCCTCAGCCTTCCTTCTCTCACCAAAATTCTACGTACACTTGTGTGCTGAAATCCTGTGTGGGATCTGAAGGTGCACTTTGGAATATCTTCTCCAGCTTGTCCACATACCTGCAGAGCAAAACGGAGCAATCTGAGAGATATGCAGCTTCATCTGGTAAAAATGCAGTTACAAGCATGATTAGTGCAACGGAGGCTCCCAGCTCTAGAAGACCTTTGTACTGATCCCAGACTAATGAAAAGGAGTGATTAAGCTCACTTACTTTCTCTGGAAGTCTGGGATACTGAACAGCACCTGCATCACAGAATTGAGGTAGCAACTGTTGCCCAGGTTACGGATACCAGTGTACCCAGGCCCATAGAGGGGCTTGAGTTGAATGCCAGACTCCTGGATGAGCTCCCACTCCCCAATGCGCTGGTTCATGTCTATTTCCAGTTCTGTCATCGTCTTGTCTGTCTGCAGAGGGAAAAACCAGGAAAATCCTCAAAGAAGACTCAAGGAAACATCAGAGGTGTGAAAAGTGCAATGCTCTAGACAAACAGAGTCAAATCCATTCTGTTTTATTCTGTAAGTAGAGGAAGAAGAAACAAGAGTTGTTTCCGTATATATGAATACCTGGGACAGAAAGAGGAGGGAAAAGAAATACGGGGGAGAAATTGGAACATTTCCCTATGAAGAGGCATGGAAACCACACACTAACAAAAAAAAGCTCAGCTTTTTTTCTCTCCCAGGAGACCTGGGAGCCTCCCTGTCCACAGTACTGACACATAACCCCACGGAAAAAAAATGTCCCTTCATGTCTTCATGTTCCCTGAGGGACATGAAAGGAAGGCAAAAATGGCAATCAAAGAAAAGAGGCAGATGAGACAACTCTCTGTGTGACAAAAAACCCCAGGGTTTCTTGACCAGGAATGGTTTTGCATAGCCACAGAAAGCTGGAATCCAGCCAAGACACCCCAGAACTGCTTCTCTCTCCCTCTGGGCCTATGGAAGACACCACTTCCTCCTCACCTTCTGCATCTTAAGCATGTCAATTCCAAAGTGTGCCAGGTGTTCTGCCAGGTTGGGATCCAACACCATGTCATCCTCATCGTAGGAGTAGACATCTATGCAGGAAAACGGAAAGAAAATAGAAAATTACAATGGCCCGTGATCTCAGATTCACAGCTGGATGAAGAAAGCACTCAGAACTGGGAGTTTTGACAAACTGAGCTGTTGGGGTTTCTGCCCTTTCTCAGCAGAATAACATAACAGACAGAATATTGAGATTCCTCCTAAACATGTGACAAGACAACTTTGTCACTGATAAGGTACAGAGGTACACTTATGCCAGGAGTAAGGAAAGTGGGTTACTGTGCCATATACTCTGCTCAGGATCTGAACACACGATTCTTTGATAAACACCCCAACACAGGTAACTATTCTGAAAGCTCCCAATTACAAGGGAGGGGCGGAGGAAGGCAAGGTTTTTTTATCAGCTCATTCTTTGCCTCACACACAAGAAGCAGGTCAGAGTGGGAAAGTTCACAATGCATGACACTGAGTGTTCCCCATCACAGGATGGCCAACACCACCCCGATACCTGCAAGGGACCTGCGTCAGCCTGAGTGGTGCCCGGTATGCCTAACCCTGGGAGGATCTCCCTTCTCACCAGCCCCATCAGGAGTAATTGTTCCCAGTTTCACAGCCAGGGGGTAGCCGGTTTCTCGGTAGTGCTCGACTGCGTGGTTGTTGCCACCGCTGCCATCGAAGTAGCGCCGACCACAGAGGATGGCTCCGTCGGTCATGTTCAGCCACAGGTTCTCCTTCATGTCACACTTGCTGCACTTCCAGCCACTATTGACAAGGAACAGAGAAAAAGAGATCAGAGGGAAAACCTCTCCGTGCTACCTTCCAAGCCCTCGCCATTGCTGCCCACTGCAATATCCACAGTATAAGCAATCTCACTCCTCTTTTACTACAGAACACAGAGAATCCTGATATACCTTAGTGTGCCACCTCCCCTGAATCTACTGTGACAAGGCACACTCAGAGACTCACAGAAGAAGTCTCATCTGCTGCTGCAGGCCAGCACGGGAGAAGGACAGAGCGACACAGCAAGTTCCAGTTACTATGCTCACCACGGTGGGATGCGGACATCGTTCTGAAGTTGGTGCAGGGAAAAAGCATGTTTGGAAACACGTCGAACCTCCCCATCCCAAGCCTGCACCTCCTGCTTCCGTGAGGCTGAATCTGCTGTCAGGATGGCCTCAATCGCACTGGCAATCTGGAATTAGGACAGCAGGAGAAAACATGAAGGGCTGGCCTACCACGGTAAGGGCACAAGAAGCTTCCAGTGCCACAACACTCCACATTTAGGCAAGTCGGTTGAGACATTTGGGAGCCTCAGTCACACACAAGCCAGGACTCAGTAATATGTATCACTGTGTAAGTGCAGAACAATCCTGATGACTGCCAGCTGGGACTTCACAGCAGCTCTGCAGGATCCCTTTTACAAAAAGGGGCAGTTTCCTTCTCTGTAATGGTACATTTCCTCATCAACAGTAAACACAGCCCTCTACCCAAACATACCCTGTCTTTGACCATGTCTGGTAGTCCCTCCAGCCCATCACGTGGAATATCCAAGTGGTCTGGCAAAATCACTATTTTTACGTCTTCGTCATATTCAAACTTTTCTTCTGTGATGTCAAATCCACCTTCTACACCTACAAGAAGAAAAAACATTGTGGTAACAGGTGAAACCAAAGAGCTTGAAAAGCTTCTTTCCCCACAGCTTACATGAAATAAGGCACCATCTAAGACTAAGACAAAGATCTAAATCACTGACCCACAATCTTTCATCCACTTCTGGATCCCAGAGCTTCTGCTGGTAGTGTGGACTTCACAGAAACAATTATAACCCTAGTGACAACAGGTTTATTTTTTTCATCTCTTTTTATAGATGCTTAAAAACAATCTCCAGACTCTGGCTATAACCAGGAAGAAAACCAAACCTCCTCTAGAGAGGCATTGGCCAGAACAGAGCCAAGATAAAGCACTGGTGTTCGTCCTTAACCAGAATACTCAAGATAATGAATGGAGATGTGCATAAAGAGATCATCTTGCAAGCCAGGGCAAAGGTCAGGTCTATCAGCATCTTTTAAGAAGCCTGCCTCTCTTTCTTGCCCTTTACAGAGAGGATAGTCTAAAGTCCTGCACTCAAGCAAGAAGAACCAGGACCTCCTCTGGAGCCAGAACATCCAGAATTGCAGAAAAAGTCTGAGCAAAGGTACAGTGATAGTAGTTTCTATGACCACCTAGCTGTGCTTTCCAGAGGTTGCACCAGAAACTGGAGATCCATACATAAAAGGTTATTTGCCAGTTGTAAAGAGTCATCACAGATGCTCACCAAAACATCTGCAATTTCTGCAGATTCCCTCACCTACAGTTTTTGGATTATGTAGGTACTCAGAGGAAAAGCTTGGCCTTCTCTGTTCTGCAAGCATTCACATCCTACGTCCCAGAAGGAAACAGGCAGAAGACACATGGCTTATTAGCAGCCTAACCCCCCTGTGTTTTTAAACTGAATTTCCTTTATTTCCGGAAAAATTGCATGCTGTGACTGCAATAATCTCTGCAACAAATATCTGAACATCTGCAGCTGCAACAAATCTCTGAAGGGAAAACCAGCTTTTGCTGCTCAGTGCCTCTGCCTCAAGAATCAAGTGTGCAACACAGTTCTGATAACCACTACTGTATTTCTTTGAAACATTCTTGTCAAAAATATCCAGTCCCACGATATCTCCTTGCAATTCCCTCCTTAGATACCTACAATTTTTACACTATGCACAAACTGCTATGTATGAGCACAATGATTTTAGAAAACAGTCACCAGCATCATGCAACGAACGACATACTTAGATAATCCTCTTCTGTGCCTCTTCAGCACAGCCCAGAGTTTTCCTGTCACCACTTCTTAGAGTAAAGCAATACACAATCCCCCAGGGCATCCCACAATTCCTGAACCCTAAACAAACTAAACCAGACTGGTGAGGTCACCTCAGGTGGTCATGTGAACCTTCTGAGGCTCCAGGTGAGCAAGAGGGTCAATAGCCACCAGCTTGCCCTGAGGTACACTGCCTCCCCTTCCATGGTGGTACCTAAGCACGACACACCACAGAAGTCCATCAGCCAACATGCAGGCAGAGGAGGCAAGCACTGTAGATCTTTTCTCGTCGTTGAGAGGGGAAAGCAAGGTACAGACGGATCAAGGGCTACATTTTGTTCACAAATCTTTCTAGTACTTTAAAAAAACCTCCCGTGTCAGGATTAGCTAAACCACCACAGTTCAGCTAAAACAAAGATAAGTTCAGGAGAAGTTTGGGGGTTTTTTTTAAGACCATTGTCTCACAGGGCTAATACTTTCTTTTAGTCTCTTCTGCTCCATTAACACCACTAAGCTGTTATCACAGGAAGAATTTGCCAACCCACTGACAACACTTGTTGCAAGACTCTTGTAGAATTCCTGATGCAGAAATAACCCATAATGCAGACGAGGCCTCATCTCTCCCAAAGCAGCATAATCATATACATACATAAAAGCACTGTCTATCTGAAGAAAAAGAGATTCCAGCCTCAGTTTTTCTGGAAGTGATCTTTGGGTCTCTGTTCAAACACAGAGCAAAACAGGGAGCAGCTGACAGTCTTAATAGTGGTGTTTGTACTCTGGCAGCAGACGAGTCACTGGGCGTCCACACCAGGGAAAAAGTGAGCCAAAATCAAGACGTTCATGGTCCAGATTCTGGATTTCCCTCTAGCGGTCAGCTTTCAGCAAGCCAAGAACCTGTTACTGCTACAAATGTTCCTGTCCCTTCCTTTATGTGTCTCCGTAATGGCTCAGAAATTACCAGCTGAGACTGCTCCAAATAAGCAGCATCTCCACTGATTGCCATGACAGCCCTCTCAGTCGGTGAAAGGCAGTAATGGAATGCCGGACTTGTTCTCCCAAAAAAGGAAGATTTAAAATATTTTTTTATGTTTTAATGCTCATATCTATTTCCTCCAGTATCAGTCTTATAAACCTAATGAGCCAAAAATCTTAATGTATCATATCCCATTAATTTCTTCCCCGTCTATATTAATAATGCTAATTCAATATCAGAGGAGTTTAAAAAATAGTTTATCTGCCACGAGCTTCAAACTTACTTTTCTCAGACATATATTTTCTCAAACTTACTCCAACCCAGTGCTGGGCACATTGTATTTAAGGAACAGTCGCAGTCTGGTGATCCCCACACCAAGCTGAGCCAGGCATGTGGGGTCACGGCAGAGGATAAAAACCATATTTATCCACAGAAAACAAGATGCAACTTTGGACACAGAACACAAGTACCACCTTAATGACTGTTCTACAGAAACTGCTCACCCGAGACATGCTGGAAAATATGAAGTCTGAGTTTGGCCAGGGATACTAGCCAAGAAGAGTAAAGCAAAAGAGACAAGCCAGGCAGCTCCAGAGGACTGGCAGAACACATGGACCACACAGTACATAGGTGCTTCCTTACCAATAGCCAAGCGAGTTGGTTTCTTCCTCGGGGGGTCCCCAGCACTGGAGTTGGTGTCTTCTTCCTTCTGTGGTATTGAGAATAAATAGAGAAATAAGAGTTAAGGGGACAGGCACGCTGTGACAAGCCTTAGGGATTGAAATCAAGCTACTCTGAAAACAGAAGGAAACCAGGCAGAAATAATGTGGGCAATCCATACAACAACTCAGCATAAACAGAACTGAAGCACGGGTGTCCCTCAATTCACCAGGAAAAGCTAACAGTTGTATCTCAGGAGAGAAAACTGTATCTAATGGAATACACAGACACAGCCCGGCTCTCAATTTCAGAACAAGTTTGAGCATAAGTATTTTTATTTTTTACCGGTTTACGTGTTCTTTTGAGGTGCAGGTAGACCCGCTGGCCTGTTTTCTGATAGTGCTTTTCCACATACTGCTTCCCAAAGCCCAGGAACGTGTTCATGCAGATATACAAGCCACCATCTGACTCCTGGAAGGAAGGAGGGACAAAACTGAAGTGAGGTGGTAAGGAATGCCAGTCCAGCTGCTAGGATAGGCATGGCAGACTAGTTATTATTCGTTAAGTCATGGCAACAGCTCATTCCTACATAGCAGCCATGAGTAGCTAGTAAGAAATAGGATGGCAAGCCCCAGCCTGGCTGTCCCAGAAGAACAGGTACTTCTGTCATGATGATGTATTTAAAAAACTATTTGCGTGTTCTTTTATGGCAGGATGCTACCAAATCAGGAAAGCCAGAGTTTCCATAAGAGTTTATCTCATAAAAAGCCCTTAGCACGCACAGTTTACAAGTACAGAGCATGGTAAAATCATTACCAGCAAAAGTGTGGCACCCTGTCCAAACAGCTGACTCCCAGTGCCATAGGGAATGGTGCCAAGCTACAGTGTGAGGGAGGTCAACAGACCACTGTTTACTTTTGCTGTTGTGTTCAAAAGCCTGTGAGCAGCTTGGAAACAGATCCAGAATGTGCCCCCACCATCCCACCGGTAGCGGGAAAACACCACCATCATTCAGCAGATAACGCCTTCCAAACTGAAGGGGCAGGGGACCCAAATGCAGAGGCTGGAAAGGAGGGAGACCACTAAGAAGCTTTCAGAAGCTGCTGGGACTGACACAGAGTGGGCAGTGCAGGGTCAGGCATCGCTGTGGAGCTCGGGGAGCGAGAGGGCCAGGATGCCATGTGCTGCTTCCTCAAAGGACCCGTATCTTCCAGCTGCAGCCCATTTCTGCTGGGCTGGGGTACAGCCCGGATAGGCACCCTCGAAGAAGATCAAGGGGAACCTCGCCCTCCCGCTGCCTTCACCTGCTCAGAGCCACTTAGGCCGAGCGGGGGTAGCGCAGGAAGCGCAGGGATGCCAGCGGGGTGGAGATGACTGGAGAGGGACCACTGCCATCTTAATGACACAGCACCGCCTCGCCCCCCGCCTNGGTCATCCCTCTCTCCTGGGAAGGCGCAGCCCGCCCCTCCTCATTGACATTTGGGGGGCCCTCTGCCACAGGTCAATCCCTGCTATCCGATGACTCAACAGCCGGAGGGAAGCCCTTTCCAGGGGGCTGGACAGACGATACAAGGCCGACAGCCAGGTCACAGGGGTCCTTTGGAAAGTGCCCAGATCAAAACGCGAGTGAGGATCCCACCCTGCAGTCTGGGCCTGGCCTGGCCGAACCGGGGAGAGCCGCACCGGGTTGCGCCTGGGGCTGCAACCGGGCACGGGGCGAGGCAGGGGCAGCAGGGGCAGCGCAGGTCTGCTGCAGCGCGGTGCTCCGACAGCCCCGCGCCCGGGGGTGGGCTGCAGGCCGAGGGGAGGCGCGGGGCCCCCGGGGTCTCCGGGGATCGGCCGGGGGCGCCCCGGGGGTCGGCCGCACGTGCCCGCCGGGCCCGCGGGAACCCGGATCCGGTTTCGCGGGTATATTTAGCGCCGCTGTCGCGGGGGTATANCCGCGCTGCGAGGACGGGGGGGGTGGCTCAGACCCGGGCAGGGCGGGACCCCCGGCCCGCCCCCCCGCCGCCGAGGGAGGGCCCGGGACGCGCTGACACCCCGCCCCCCGCCGGACTACAAGTCCTGGCAGGGCCCCGCACGGAGGGTTCGGGCCGGGGGCACTCCCTC
>WAAG01071850.1:45912-71639 GCA_013390105.1 Tichodroma muraria
ATCTCCCGCACGCCCATGAGAGCCGTGTCGAGTGGTGAGTGAAGCCGCCGTGGGTGGGCGGGTTGAGGGGCTGCCTGGCTTAGAGGCTCACCCCGTCCCCTTCCTTCTCCGGCAGACAGCGTGGACCGCCTGGTGAAGCAGCTCAGCGAGGCCTTCGGGGCCGAGGCCCCGGAGCCGGCGCCCCCGGGAGCGGCTGGCCCCGCCGAGGAGCCGGCCCGGCGGAGCTCCCCGCCCGCGGGCGAAGAGGCGGAGAGGCCGCCCTCTCCCAGCACGGCCCGGCCCGGCCGCCCTGTCGGGCACGGCTTCTCCTCGAGTAAGTGCTCGGTGTGGGGGTGACAGGGCCCCGTGTGCCCGGAGAGCTGCGCGGGATGGGCTGCGGGCAAGTCGGGGCTCTCGGCCCCGCCTGGTTCGGGTGCCTTCTCCAGGCTTGCTCCCCGACAGCGCCTGTCCCTACCCCCAGTTCGGCTGTGTCCCACTGCCTGGAGCCTCTGCAACCGGGGGACCCCTTTGGGAACTGTTGTGTTACCAAGTCGATTTCTGTCTAGAGCTGAGAAATTGTTTCCAACCGGTATTCAAAATCAAGAGGTGTACCCTTCCCCTCTCTGAGATGGGTTTGTGACTGTGGAGACCTGTCCAGAGTGACCTTACAGCTTCCTCTTGGGAAGAGCTATGGAGTGAGGGTGGGGAGCACATCTCTGGGCTATGGCTGAACACTGCCGAGAGACTTTTCTGTGCTTCATAAAGCTCTGGGCTGAGCACTGCTCCTCGGAGGATTGGCTGAGAACTGGGACTGTTCGACCTGGAGAGGAGGTTGCTCAGGGGATATCTTATTAATAGATACAAATACCTGAAGGAAGAGTATCAGCAAGGGATAGCCAGGCTCTTGCCTCTGGTGCCCAGTGATGAGACCAGAGGCAAAGGGGACAGAAACACAGGAAGCTCCTGAACATCAGGAAACACTTTTTTTTTCACTGTGAGGGTGACCAAGCATTGGAGCAGGTTGCTCAGGGAGGTCACAGAATCTCTATCCTTTGAGATATTCAAGAGACACCTGGACATGGTCCTGGACAATGGGCTCCAGGTGGCCCTACTGGAGTAGGTCCTCTAGAGTTCACTTCCAACGTCAGCCTTTCTGTGATCCCTTTGCCTCAAAGCCCTTGGGTAAGTCTTTTGTAAAGGCCAGGAGGCATTTAAAATCCAGGACCTTTGCGCCTTGTCGTGATGCACTGGTGTGTTTCCTTTTGTCAACTAGTGAGCAAGCCCGTAAGACACAAGTCCAACAACAAATTCATGGCAACATCTGGAGGAGCTGGCCGCTCTCCCCTCAGCATTCTACGAGACGATAATTCTCCCACTGCTCCTGCCCCTCGCCAGGTAAAGCTTAATGGGTTGTACTGAGGGAGGGAGACCGAGATGAAAAAAATAAGCCAAATACTTCAATTTCTCTCTTGTAGGGTCCCAGTTTAGAATTGTGGCCTCCTATGCTTGTAGAAAAATGTTCACAAATGTTTTTCTGTGGGTCAGTCTTGTCACTAAATGCCTCAGTCTTGTTCAATGTCTTTGGCCTTACCATGAAATTGCCCATTTCAGTGCATTCTTTCTCTTTAGACTGTAGAAAAAAGTCACTCTTGTATGTTGTCGAAAGAGAGTCCAAGCTGAATGGCCTGAAAATAGGCAACATATTCTGCTGAGAATTAACTAACCTTCAATTAACTTGTGTTTTACACTCTGTGTTTGGGTTTTTTATTTCTCCAGGGCAAGAGGCACGTGTTGGGAGAGAATCTTGGGGAGAAGAAGGAAGTGGATCTGAGCAGGAGCCTTAAATCTGGGAACTGTGCTTGGAGTGACTTGAACAAAGAGAACCAACAGTGTCCTTTTGTGGAGAACTAGACATTTCTTTTTTTCAGGATCTTGCTATAATTTGCTCCTATGTTTTGAGAATTTTCTAGTGGGGAGAAATCCTACAATAGACTGAAACCCCCAAGCAACGGTCACATTTCTCACCTATCCCTGTTGGGGAAAGGTCTCTCCCTCCTCTTCTTAGTTTGTCATGTCTTATGTACAGCACAGACTTCTGTCTCTTTCATTGTATATCAGCTGTGTTGATTTTTTTCACAGAGTTTTTATCTCTGGTAAATAAATTTGTGTTCAACCTTTACTGACTGTAGGTCCCGATATTGTGCTTGCCCAGCACAGTATTTTCTTTGGGACAAGAGTTCAGGAACAAATAGTTTAGCCTTGAATCCATGTACAACAGCATGATCTGGGAAGCTGCAGCTCCCTGCAGGAAACTGATGTTTATCCAGTGTCACCTCTGGAGTTGTACTGCTCCTACACTGACCTGAAACTGAGTTATGCAGGAGTCTGTCCTGAGGGTGAGATCCCAAATAACGTGAGACAGTATTGTCCATTACTGTTGACCTTCTGTTGATAAGTTACTAAACCTTGTTGAGCTCCAGCTCTTCCTAGCAGAGCCTTGAGACCTCCAGGATGTTGCTCTGAGCCAACAAGTGAATAAAATGGCTGTGTCCTGTAACTGAGCTAAAATAGCCAAGTTGTGAAAGGATGCACTTTCAGCTCACTATCCCAACTTCAGCCTCTTCTCAGCTAAAACATGTGAGGAACACCCTCCCCTGGGGACTGTGAGCTAAAGCAAGGGCTGTGGATGAGGTGTTGACTGGTTGAGACCAGCAGGCAATATTCACAGGAAAGGAGTTATATTTGCACTAGCTCATTGCAATGCTGGAAAGAACAAGGCCTGCAGTGCTTCTGTGAGCTTTCTTTATTTGCCTGGGCTATGAAGATCTAAACAGACTGGAAAACATGGGCTGATGGCTACTGGTTAGATAGGGTCACCATACAATGCAGGAGTGAGGCAAAGAGGGAAGGAACAGCAAGAAGCAGACAATAAATAAGAATAAATATAATATTCCCTGATATTCTGGCAGGTCTTGAGGGCTACCTTTCTGCCATTTATGCATAGATAAGATTTGAACTAAGAAAAGAATAAATATATTCCCTGCTATTCTGGCAGGTCTGAAGGCTGCCTTTCCCCCCTTTATGCATAGATAGTATTTGAGCTGTGTTCCCCCTTGGAAATGAGCCAAATCCACACTAGCTTTATATTTGAGGTGGTGCCACAGAAATCTCAAACCCAGTGTGTCTCTAGGGCTGTCTGCATGGATACAGGACAGCTGCACAGAGAAGTTAGGCAGAGCTAAAGCAAGGGAGAGAGCTTAGTCTGGGGTGGGTGTTGCATGAGGAGTCCTCTGAAGGAGGAGGATGGGTATTAGTGTCTGAATTGTACTGCAAAGTCCTGAGACATAAAGAACAGGTCTTCAAGCCTGCACAAGGCTGGAAACTGCTGGGGCTGTTTAGAGGTGGAGAGAAGGGCCAGCGCATGTGCTCCTGCTCCCCAGCTCCCCCTGCTTCTCCTCCCTGATCTCCTTTCCCTTTCACTCTGGGAGACTCCTACAAGTGACCTGTGTCTAGAGACAAGTGGGAGTGGTAGGTAGGCGTTTCTGTTGTGCTCATCTGATGATGCTGTTTTGCCTGGGCTCGGGCTGTGGGCCATGCTTCTGCTGCTCTTCCCCTCTCTGCTGGTGTCCTCAGTTCCAAATCTTGAGGAAACTGTCCCAGGAGCCAGTGGCAACAGCCATGCCATCTGCCGTCACCCCCAGGCAGCTCACTCTGTTGTCGTGGCCAGAAAGGATTCCTGTGGCAGGAAAGACGAGAGGTCAGGGAGCGAAGGGGGGCCTGTGAGGGGTGACAGGGGTGGCCCTGCTGAGGACACGCGTCGCAGGCTGTGCCTACGCGCCGTGCGTGGCCCTGTCTGTTCCTGCACAACCTCTTGCAGCCAGGAACAAACGTGCCAAAGAACTTCTGTGCGTGGCCTTACAACCACCACCCACAGGCCTGGCCAAAGGGTTCTTGGGAAGGAATGGCCAGCTGAATCCTCAGACAACTGCTTTCACCCTGGAGTGATGGTAAGACTAAGATAGGATGGGGTCTTTGATAAGGCTGAGAAACAGCAATGATGTTGGTGGTCTGTGTTTCATGACTTTTCAGAAGGTAGGAGCCACATCTGAAAGAAAAAAGCTGTGTGTTCTGTGTATGAGCATCACAGAGTACCCAGAGATGTTGGATGGAAGCCCAGGTGCACACTTGGCTTGGTGCCTGGCCACCAAGTGGCACTGCGAGTACCTGGAACTGGCAAAGAGCAGACTAAGAGAAAGTAGTATATTCTATTGGTGGTTGTGAGCAGTTTTAGCTAGTAGGAACCTTTTTGTCCCCCTTGAAACAATGTTGTTTAAAGGCTTGACTTCCTTAACATTAAAAACAATAGCTCTTCTACGCCAGTGAGAGTTGTCCTAGTTCTGATGTGCTCCCTAAGCATGAGGGAACTTTGTTTGGTCTCAGTCAGCATAGGATGTGTTCTGTGTAGAAAAAATAAATGCCTTATCCTAAACCCCTAAGGTGGGGACAGGAGGCCTCGCAGGGAGTGACAGAGGGACCCTCAAGGAGCCACTCACCCACGCGCTCTGCTTTCAGGGAGTCCCAGATGTTGCAGTTGAAGTCGTCGTACCCAGCGAACAAGAGCCGCCCGCTGCGGGAGAGGGCGATGGAGGTGATTCCGCAGATGATGGTCTCGTGGGAGTACATGATGAGCTCCTGGTCCGCCCGCAGGTCGAAGAGGCGGCAGGTGGCATCGTCGGAGCCGGTGCAGATGGCTTCGCCGTTAGGGAAGAACTGGAGAGGGCACACACCGTGTTTTAAGGAGGTTTTCCTCAGATCCCGATGGAATGCCTCAATTCGTCGCCCCCTTGCTAACAACCAGGAGGCAGGAAAACCCAGTGGGATCAGTATCTGGATCATAAAATTTGAGTCTGCTGAAGGGAGAGACTGATACTTCTCATAAGGCCTTAAAACCCCTTCCGCTCCAAGAAAACAAATGGCCTAAAGGGCTAGAGTTGTTGCGAGATATCTCAGTGTGTGAGGAAGGATTATTTCAACTCCAGCTGTTAGCTTGGGTCCTGACAAGTATCCACCCACTATCCCCCAGCTGAGATCTGACATAATTCTAGCTACCAGAGCCTTCCTCTGCATGATCTTCATGTCCCAGCCTTCTCATACATGCTTGTTTTCTGTGGTCTTACTCTGAAGAGTAAATAAAGGGCTCCTCAGGAGCAGGTCCGGCAGAAAACTGTGTGGCTGGCAAGTTAGCCATGGGGCAACTGAGGAAGGTTTTACTAACTGATGTCAGTGGAGGGTAGTTTGAGCAGCAGACTGCAGGAAGCTGGCAGGCTCATTTGGTTAGCTACAGGGATTAGTCTGGCATGTTTCTTGTCCTTCCACCTGTGCAGCTCTGAGGGAGGTGCTTCCTCCCAAATGTCTGAGCTGCCTCTCATGAAAATTTAATCTTTAGAAGATCCACCTGTGATCCCAAGTCCCTACCTCTTCTGTCTGGAGCTGACCTCAGCTGAGTTAGGTATTCCTGCTGCCTCACTTGTGTCTTGCGCCAGGGCTGCTGGAGCATGCCTGAACCACAGTTCCCAACGGGTGCTGCGAGCAGAGCTGGACCAGCACCTGCGTCAGCGTGCTCAGCTCCACAGACCATGGTGTGCTGCCTGCCTAAGACTTGGACACTTCGGTGCCTGGGGAGAACCCTCCTCCAAACTTCAGTGAACTTGGGCACTCCCTTCTTCAGGCTGGATTGTGGGGCCAAGGTCTACGACCCTTGTTACCCTTATGACTGCGACAGCTTCTTTCAACCTTCTCCCAAGGGTGTTTTGGAGCTGTTCCACCCCCCATTTTCCTCCCCAGCACTGTGGGGACAGCATACGTACGGAGATGGCGTTGATGTCGGACTCGTGCCCTGAGAAGGTCTGACGGCAGGAGCCCTCCCGCACGTCCCACAGTTTGGCAGTGGCATCACAAGCCCCAGAGATGAAGAGTTTGAAGTCAGGGGAGACAGCCAAGCTCATGCAGTCTCCAGTGTGACCAATGAACACAGTCTTCTGCTGCCCTGTCTCGATGTCCCAGAGCGCACTGCAGGAGGAGAGAGGAGAGGAGAGAACGTCCCAGAGCCAGCCCAGGCAGAGCAGACCTACAGCCAGGCTGAAGAGCTGTCCCACTCGCAAACAAAAGAAGGGAAGCCATGGCTACAGCATGGGAAAATGGGTGAGAGCATCCCTGGAGTCAGCTGCATACAACAGGAGGTATCTTCACAGCTGTTGTTGGCAATACCTTTGCCAAAACAGAGTGAGACTAAGGCTGGGGGGGTGTGAGGTTTGGCACATTCCCGTAAGTGTAACAGCTGAAGGGAATACTGAGAGACAGTAAGAAGGACACAAACAGCAAAAAATAGCAAACAGCTGAAAAAGGTCTTCTGTGTCAACACTTGTAAGATGCAAAGCTCTTGTTCAGTGGGATCCCACACCACAGCCAGGCAAACAAGCCCTGTGTAACCCTGATCTCTGATAGAAATGCTGCTTGTCCTTGGTCAAGAGGTTCTTCCAAAGCAGGTATTGGGATGGGGTGGGGTGAATGAAGACTCAGGACTGTTCAGAGTCACAGCACAGCAAGCCCTGAGAACCAGCAACCAAAGGATCCAGGCACTGCCTCTGCAGTGTCCCTTGCACAGAGGGCAAGACTTGAGAAGTGGAGAACGTATGTGTGCTCCACATAAAACTAGAACACTTTCTGTCCTGGTATAAATGACACTGTTCTTTGTGAGAACTGTTGACATGGCCCCTACTGCTCGACCTGGCCTCAGCTGAGAAAAGAAGCATCTGTTCTGCCAAGGGAGGAAGAATGGATCGGGTTTCCTGAGGTGCTCCATGTGGCCACCCCGTGTTAGCAGCAATGCCTCCTTAGATAGTGGAGCGCTGAAGAGCAGGAGGACTGCACTTGTTGCTGTGCTAAGAGCAGAGGCCATGTCACTAGGATGCAGGAGAGAGCACTCACCATGTGGTATCTCCAGAGCTAGTCACAATATTGTTGTCATCGAGAAATCGGCAGCAGGAGAGGTATCCTGGGAAGCGGGAACAAGCAAATATGAGAAAAGGGGCAGGGTTAGAAGGGTGAAGTTCGGAAGAAGAGGGCACCCAGTTTCAGGCAGGCAGTGCACACACCTGTATGGGCTGAGAGCTCCCTGCTCACTTTGACGTTGCCTTCACGAGACTTGAGGCTGTAGATGGAGCACATGTTGTCAAGGCCTCCACAGGCCACAAAATTGCCAGAGGGGGCATAGGCACAGGTCATGACCCAGGAGGAACGCAAGGGGATGGCATGAACCTGGGGGGACCAGAAACCATGTCAGGACTCTTGGCAGCAGAGAGAACAGGTCAAGGACACCAGCTATGAGGGAACCCACTTCAGCCCGGTTTGCAGCCACCTCACTCGTACCTTGTTAGTTGTGTATGTGTCCCACACAATCAGTTTCCCATCTTGTGAGGCACTGACCATAAGTCTGTGAGAAAGGAACAAGATCACGTTAGTAGCTTCCTTCCCATCAGAGACCTTCCTGCCCGTCACACCCATGAGCTGCCCTGCACTCAGCAGATCAGTAGCAGCGCTCTCACTTGGAGTCTGTGGACCAGTGCAAGGCGTAGATCTTGGCCAGGTGTCCCCGCAGGGTCCTTCGGGTTCGCATCTGGATGCGTCCAACAACCTCCATTCCGGACACAATCTGAAGAAAGAGTGGCAGGAGAGAAAGAATTTATCTTGGACTACCAGAAGCTTTACTGCTTTCCACATCTCTGCCTCCTAACTCCTTCCTGACTGGACAAAAGCCCCCTCAGAGTGGTGCTAGCTTGCCCAGGCAGCCCTGTCCCTTACCTGAGCAAGCGTTGTGTCTGCACAGGCTTTCCGGGCATCCTGGAGAAGAGATAGCAGCAGATGAGACAGATTAAAAACATGCGGGGAAGGCAATGACAAGTGAAATTTGGGCTCATAGTCTGCGGGCTACTAGAAGTAGGAACCGTGGCTTTGCTGTGTTTGGATTGTGGCCCGCCCAGGGAGATCCTGGTCTGTGATCAGGGCACCTTGACACCAGTCAAATGTCAGGAAGGGGAGCCGAAATTTCCCCAGCATCCTGTTCGCTGTGCTACACCCTTTCCATAGACCCTCCCACCTGACAGAACAGCAGCTGTCTCACAAACAGAGGAGATCCTGGGGATTCACTACACTCTTGGGAACCCTGTCCCCTCTTCTCTCCCTACCCCTACCGCTCTTCCCCCCACCATGGTGTGAAGATCTCCATTAGCATTTAAAGAGCTATGGAGAGCTGCAGAGGGCTCCAAGTATGTAACTGGGGAAAGCCGAACTCCAGCTCGCAGCTGAGGAGGAAAGTTTGGGCATGCAGTGGGGGGGTAGGCAGGCTCTCAGCAGTTTCATGACTGTTGCCAGCATTACCGCAATCTGCTTCTTCAGCTGCTCAGCCTCCTGCTTCATCTGTTCCATTTCCCCCATCTTTCTGACCTAGGGGTGGCTCCTCCACCCGGGGCAGCCTGGATTCTGGGGAGACAAATCAAAGGAGAGAGGCGTGAGTTAGACAGGACATTAATGTGACTGCTCAGTTACGGAAATGTAGGTATTTTTGATAAAGGAATAGTGACAATTTCTTGGCTGAATACTCAGTAAAGTCATGCTGTATCTGGCCACAGCCCTTAGCATTTGGGAAGATTGTGCTGGGCCTGGTCAAAGGTCCATTTTGTCTTGGATCCTGCTTACACACACAGACACACACACGCGGAAGCTAAAGAACTCCAGAGCCTCTTGCTGAGATTCTGGCCACACTTGTCCGCTCATTTTTAATCTCTCCATTCCAAGCCCTGGGTCCTCTTCATCAGCTTCTCCCTGTTCATGGCCAAGCTGTCCATCTCAGCTCCAGGAGGAAGAAACTTGATAAGGGGAACCCATTGGCTATTTCTTATTGTTTGTCTTAAGCAAAACCTCACCAGGCAAGACCCACCAACTCTCTGACCTCCAAGGAGATCTATGGGGCTGTTGAGATGCTCTCTCAGGGTTCCCTTCCAGTTTGACATCAAAAACCAAACCAAACAAAAAAAATCAAACCAAAATAAAATAAAAAGAAAGGTGGATGCTTAGGGAAGGATCTAAGAATAACAAAAGCTGATAGTGGTACATCTCCTACTTGCCCAGCCCCAGCTTTTCACTGACGTCCAAAGCTAGAGCAGCATTACTGCATGCAAGTCCTCGATGGATTTTTCTTCTGTGCATTCGTCCACATCATCTTTGCTCCCGTGACAAGTTCAGCCTCCTCAGTACCCCATGGTGATGACTTCCACAGCTGGGTGGCAGACTCTGCAAAGAAGTTCCAGCTTCTATCACTTCCTGGTGACATTAGTTCCACTTGACAGTAGCTATATTTTGAGTTGGAAGAATCAGCAAATAACTGGTCTCTATTCACCTCTGCATCACTTGGTATTTTACACATCTTTGTCATACCCGTCTCTTTTCCAGACTGCAGAGCAAACTTAGTCATTCCTCCCGTGTAAGCTGTTACGTCCTATTATCTCTGTTGTTCTGTGAGCTTTTTTCAGTTGTTTACAGAGCAGAGATTATATGGTTTTGCAGGGAGAGCAGGAAAACAGAACTGTAATCCATATTCAAGATGCAGGTACACTGTATCGTTATACAACATCTCTGTTTTGTTCTCTTGTTATGTGCACTTAAATATTTACCAGTGATTCTAGCACCTCCCACTTTTGTAGACAAACATGATCTTTAATTGCTCCAACATTTCACCTGGACAGATGTGAGTATCCAGATGTGCTCCAGGTGTTGGCCGAGAAATGTTCCAGAAGCATCTGCAGAATTTCTCCCAGTCCCTGTGGGTCACATCACTTCCACATCTGTTGCCTGAAGGCCTCGTTTCCTCTGGCCAGTGAGGCTTTGGGTCCTTCCATGCCAGACTTGCTCTCTTGCTGTGAGCAAGCATATTCAGACAGCTCCCAAGTCCCACTTTTGCTTGCTGCTTGATAGAGCACTTTGAGTTTCCTTTAAGAATTCCCTCCCTTGAGTGTCTCCATGGCTTTCCTTTGATCCCCCAGGCACAGTGTGTTTTCGCTTGTTCAATGATTCCTGAGGCATGGCTTTGAGTGTAGGAAAGAGAAGGAGATACAGGTTTCCCCTAGCTCCTGGGAGGCTATCCCAGCAGGAAGCTATTTCAGGATATACTTTGCAGAGAGAGACTTGTGCCTGCTGCCTGCAAGGCTGGATAGAGCTGCAGCACTGCTGACTCTTCCCTGCTGGCTGCCCATGCCCTGGATGGGGCTGACAGCCCCAGCAAATGGTGAGGGAGCAGGAGGGCAGCCCAGGGCAGCACTGTCATGGCCCAGAGGAGCGTGCCACTGCCACGGCCTGGGGCTGCCAGCCTCAACCTCCTTCAGCTACACTGAAGGATAGGAACAGACCAGCACCTGAGCTGGGCCTATTCCACTGGTTTTTCTTCTCTCATTCCAACAGAGCAGTGACGAAGAGCCTCCTCCCAGCAAGGATGCACAGCTGCACCTCATTGAGAGACCCTGGCCATGAAAGCCCACCTTCATGCACTTCCCCTCCTTTGGGAAAGGGCTGGCATTCCACTCCACCTTCCAGCTGACTGAGTGGGGAGATGCTGGGGAAGGCCTTGCAGCATTCAGTCAGAGGCTGCACATCCTCCTTATCCTGTGGTGTTTGCTCCTCAGTTTCAGTGCACAGTCAGGCTGCAAGGCTCCATGCAGCTCTGGCCAGAGCCTACAGCACACCAAGTGGCACACCTGAACTTCCAGCCACCCTGTGCAGCCAGCCCTATCATTGTGGCCCACACTTTGCCCTTTTTCAGTGTTCCTTAGGAGTGATCCATCAATCCTAAGCACTGGATTGCCTTTTCCTGCTAGGTAACCTCCTCCCTCTGACTCTCTCCTTCCTGCCTCCTTTTCTTGGTTCCCAAGTTCTTCCAGGTTGTTATTTCATACACCTTTGGCTATCTGAGATCACTGTCCATCCACCTGCCCTAATTTTCCTTTGTAGCCCTCTGGTTTTGCCCACCCAGACCTGCACAGAGATGGGAACCTTGTTCTTCCTCCCTTCCAATTTCTGCTGCAGGTGAAGCTAGCTGTACACATCCCCCTCATTACCCATCGGATCTCACTCTTCCTTTCATTGCTCCTGCTTTTTTATCACTCTCTTCCCTTGTCCAGTTATTTCTCAACTCTGGCACTAGCAAGGGAATGCCAGCTCACTGCTCTGTAAAGCTGCACAACCAGATGAGGGGCTTTCGGAGCCGTAGGCAGATCAAACAGCAGGGACAGGATGTTGAGGACGGATAAAAAGGGCTAAATATAGAGAAGGTGCAGCTCAGGACTGTGTCCGAACCTTTAAATCCCTCTGAGGGAACACTCTAAATGAAGTTGGGAATTGTTCTCAGCCTCAGAAGGACAAGGAGCCACAGATGAGTGATAATAATAGCTCCATCTTTGCCTGTCGCCTCCATCCGTCACGTCCCAGTGCAATTTGTGGAGAGTGAGTTACCCGATCCCCAGCGTAGTGCAGCTGCCTCCCAGGAGGACCAGGGCAGGTGTGCAAAAGAGCAGCTCGTTATGGTCATGTAAATTTAGGGCAGGAAATGGGAGGAACAAAATGGGAGAAAGAACAGAGGAAAGGGAAATGGAGTTTGGCCAAGGCATGTTCCTGCCTTGACCAGCAGGACCTTAGGGATACACATTTCTTGTGGATCTAAGGATCAGCTCACAGTTGCTCATGGTGGTTGCCTAGGCTTGATTTAATGGGAAAGGCTTCTAAATGGTGCACACTTGGTGCTTCCTGAAGTACGGGTTCTTTCAGGTGAATGCTAAGCAGCAGAGGAAACTAAGTCCTTAGGTACCCTTGAAAGAAACAATTCACCACTCTCAGCACAGCTACTGCCAGGAGGACCTTGGCACCAGCACTGTTCCAGAGTTTTACCTCCTGCAAGCACCACCAAGGAGCAAGCATGGCACAGCCAAACACAGCCTGGGCTTGGCCGGTTCATGCCAGCCCTGTTCTGAGCTCTGCCTTAGCTGTGCTCATCCAATTCACAGCTCTTGGCTTTTGAAACCACATTTCACTTCTTCTGCTCTCCAACATGACAGCTCTTTCCCCTCCTGCCTTTTCTAACAAATTCCTTGCTTCAGCACTCCTGTCTGTCGGCAACCAAACCCATCCTGAGTCCTTTGGTGTCTGCTCATAGCAGATCAAATGCCTCTGCTGTGGTGCAAGACGGAGAGGGATCTGGAAGCATCCATCTTCTGCCTTTTGCTGCCACGCCCTGACTTTTCAGAGCAATGGTGGCCCAGCTTGCTCCCTGGGGGCTGTCCCTCCAAGTCACCTGCATCACTCCCTGCTGGGGATAAGGGTGCAAGTAATCGGTGGGAAAAAGAGGCAAGGTGAGCTCTCTTATTATCTGTTCCTGGGTAGCTTCCCCCACACTGCGGAAGGAGTGGTTGCTCTGTGAAACGTTGGGAGAGGGCTGTGAATGGAAAAGGGAGAGGTGCAAGAAGGACTCCGTGAACAGGCAGCGTCCCTGGGTCTCCATGTAATCCCTGACCAGCTTCGCAGGCTCGCCCTGGTGACCCTGGGCTCCTTGCAGAGCCGGATACAGAGATGATCCCTCTCTCCTGGGATGGAGATCAAAGGTCAGGGTAAAATTACCCTGCTCTGCTCCTTGCTTTCTGAGGGCTCCTTCTCCACCCAGAACCGCAGCTAGCCGCAAAGAGGTGTGCACAGGGTGCACTGGGAGTGCAGGGCTGTGTACAGACAGTGAGTGCCAGGTCGCTCAGGGGAGGTTTTACCCTCCTGCTCCTGTCAGGAAACAGGTGAGATTTACCTGCCAAGCAGAGAACAAGCAACCCCATCCCAGTGCAAAGCCCCCTCATCACTGTAAAGACACCTCAGTACTAACCTCAACTCCTTTCCATGATCCCACACTCCCTCATCCTCTGATGGGATAAGCCCTTGTTCAAAGGCTCCCCACAGAATCACTCCAAGAAACTCAGGGTCCCAAATGCCAGATTCACCAAGGTGACCTCAGGCATCGCAAGGCGGCAAACTTACCGCGATCTGTGGAGCAAGGTGGGTTGCAGTCCCCTCTGGGTGGGACCCTCACGGCTTGCCTCTCTTGCTGAGAATGGCTCCTTGCTGCCCAGAAGTCCCTTGTAGCTCTGCAGTCTCCAGCCAGTCCCGTTCGTCCACCCAGCCAGTCCCTTGCTCCCTCTCTGCTCCTCAGCCTCTCCCAGGACTGATCTCCCCATGGGGAGCTGGAAGGCTGTGGACGGGAGGGGTTGGGGGAGGGCTGATTCCAGGAGCAGCGTCAGGCAAATTAAATCAGACACCAGAGACTTGGGGAAATCGGATTGGGACGTAATGCAAAGCAGGTGGATGGGGAGGGGTGAAAAGAGAGAGTAGCACACTGCTCCTGAAGGGAAAGAAACAATCCCAGGCGGATTTGACTCCCTCTGTTTATATCAGCAACAAACTAATAAAGTGAAGATTAGCCAGAACAGCCTAGGATTATCAGCCACCAGGGCAGGGCTTGGTGTACCTCAGAGTCACAGGAATTCCTGTTTTCCCAGGGACAGCATGCCACTTGTGTCCTGGGCAGGGTGGAAAGAGGGATGATGCCACCACAGAGGGCCTGCAAAGGGAAAACCAATGGCAGGGCCACCACACCCTTTCTCAGCTGCAAATGGGGCTCTGGATGGGGAAAACAGAACTGGGCACAGGGGCTAGGGGTGGCAAAAGATTTGGTGGCATGCCTTTTGGCAGCCACTTTAGTGGGATGCTGCGAGGGGATTATCTTGGCCTCAATCTCTTTTAATCTCTCCCACGGCTTTGGCCCAAGCCTGAGATAAATACCTTTTAACGGATCTCATCTGACGTCAGGAGGCCATCAGTCTAATCACCCAGGCCACCTTTGGGCAAAGCAAGCCAGAGATGTGGACACTGGCCCCTCACCCCCAACATGACCTCATCAAACAGGAACCACCCAGCACCCCCCACAAACCATCGGGATGGGCATGTGGGTGCTGGGATGTGACAGGCCCCTCGTCAGGGAGAGGGAATTTGAAATGCACACAAACTTTTGCCTTTGACGCTGGGGAAGATGGGAAGCAAAAAGGGTTGCCAACACAGGTTTCCCAAGCCTGCGTGTTAAGAAGTGTCAGGATTCAGACTGAGGAAGGACTTCCCTTTCCATGGAGTGGGGACCCTGTGCCAACAGTGACAAGGGGATCACCCCCCCACCTCTTACACCACTGGCCCTGGCTCTACAGATTTCTTCCACTTGAACTGCACTCAGGGTCTCTATGCACGACTCATCAAGGCTTGAGTATGTCATGACCACAGATTGATCTCTTGCTCTAATGCTTCCCAGGAAAAGGGTCACTGCTCTTTTAGATACTCCATATCCACCCCATTCAATTCCTATTTGGCTACAATATAATCCCATCTCGGGACACTAATCCCCTGGGCAGTGACAGCAGATTGTCTTTCTATCAGGGTGGAAAATGATAAACAAAATCCCTCTTCTGCTTTCAGGGACAATTTAGTGCATGGAGAGGGGAAAAAAACGAAAACAAAAAAGAGATGTCTTGCTACAGGGAAACATGAGTGTTTCTTCTTAAAGGCACTCCTCACCCCTTCCATGTTAGCCACATCACAGCTGACTTTCTCTCTCGCTCTCCCTTACTGAAGTAGCTGACATCTGGGCAAATACTTTGTTATCTTTCACTGAGGGACGAATCCCCTCCCATCATTTGTTAATTATATTTCAAACAGAAACAAGTGTGCACGTCTCCCTGGTATGCAGACTCAAGCTCCCATCAATATCTGTGTCCAGCATTTGGCTTTTATTCCATAAATTCACAGTCCCTCACCTTCCCTGTCTCAGGTCACTTTGCAAGGTTCTGGAATTTGCAGGTGCTTAGAAAATTCAAAGGCTTTAAGTCTTGAGTTCCTGAATGTGAGACAGCCCTAGATGAAAGACTCCAGGCTCCTCCTCCCCCTCTCAGATATTGCCCTGGATGGCCAAGAAGCTGGCATTGAGAGGAGTGGGGTGAGAAGACCTTATCTTCTTACTTCTGAGCGAGACAAACACAGTGAGGCAGTGAAGAAAGCTCCTGGTGTCACTGACTTCCACACTGTGCCGTTCTCCTGTTTCTCAGCTGCTGGGACACCACAGAGAAGAAAGCTGCACCCCTCCCCATCACTACGGCTCTACCACACTAATACACTGCTCCAGGCCTCCGCGGTCCCGGTCCTCCCGTGACCTGCCAGGCCATGGTGTGTGACAGTCCCACAGGGCCCTGTGCACTCAGAACTCATCTCTGGCCCGTAGCACCTTGGGGTGCTGCTTCCTGTCCAAGCCAGGCTTCTGTTTCTGATCTGCAGGCTTGCTTGCACGGCTGGGAGCGCGAGGCTCTGAGGAGGATCTGCTGCTGCGATCAGTTCCCTGGTGCTCATCTCCATCAGGCTGGTCCTGCTCCACAGCCCTCTGCTCCATCAGCTCCTCTGCCTTCACCCGCTCCTGCAGCCATAGAGACAGAAATTATGTGAATCCTCCCTGCTGGGGTCTCGACAAAACACATCCACCCGACCGCTCCAGAGGCCAATCCCCCTTCGCAGGACCCATCACAGGCTGGCCCCTCCACCAGACACCTTGTCAGAGGGCAACCCCCAGCTGCTGCACTAGGCCCTGCCCCAAGGGAAAGGCCAAAAGCTGCTCCTCAGTGGGATTGGATCTCGCTTGGAGGTGCTTGTATTTGTTTCCTCAGCGTGGCCCTTCACCTGCTCAGCATGCTCCTGGGAGTGTGTGTACCAGAGGGCAATGGCGCAGCGCCTTCCGCGGCTCACGGCCCACACGCCATGGGGGTTCTCCTTGCCAGAGCTGAAGGCTACCAGCCTCCCACACTTGGGATGCACCTCAGCCTGCCAGGAGAGAGACAAGAGACCATGAAGCCAGCAGACCCCTGCTCTGGAGTATGCAGTCCTTCTACAGAAGTGACACTGCCTCTGGGAACGTGGAAGAGCAGAGAGCTGCTAGGCATCTACAGCCAGTCTATGAACAAGGAAGGCCTTGGAGAGGGACAGAGAGAATAATATATGGGACAACAAAAGGTCACAGACACCCACAGACTGGAAGAGTCTGGAGAATCTCAGCTAGGAAAGAGTCAAACTCTCCCCTGTCTGAGATTTGCCTCAATTTGCCTTCAGCTGCCCCTATTTGAATCTGCCACTGCACCAGCACTGGATTGTTTCTGGAGTGCTGGGATCCAATAACCAACCAGTTTCTTCCTGCCCAGACTAAGTCTCGCCCTCAGACCTCTCTCCCCCTTTTGGCCAGTCCCAGACTTACTGTGACAGTCACAGTGTCCATTTCAGTGAAGAAAAGGCCCCCACCTTGGAAGTCATCATTGAGGTAGAGAATGCCACTGTGGACAAAAAGAAAGAGTACATATATACGGTGAAGCTTATTCTTCCCAGGCGCTTCTCCACACTCCTTGTCACAGGTTCAAAAGCAAGTAGACCAGCTAGCAGGAGAATCCATCTGAGGGTGTTAAATACAGCAGTGCCTAGCTCAGGGGAGTCCCTGAGCTGCAAGCCACAGGAGGCTGGAAGAGTATGCCAGGGAATTAGCTCTACGCGCTTGTCCCGTTTTATTTTGGTTTGTTCTTAATCCCCTGCAGCATGCATCTGTGGCACTGCTGTGACTATGCCCTGGGCTTCATAGACCTTGTTTCTAACCTGTTGTTTATGTTTCAAGGTTGGGAATAATCCAACTCCTGGAAGAGGAGACTGATCAGCAAAAAAAGCCATGTCTTAACAGCCAAGGACTTTCAGGGTTAACATTAGAATTAGAATGATCAAAAAAAGGCCTGGTGCAGGCAGAAAAGAAAATTAAACCAAGTAACTTCTTTAGTAAAGTTGTACAGAAAGAGAAGTAGTGAGGCCACTGTGCAGCACAGGCGAGACCACAGTCAAGCAGGTGAAAGAATGGACCACAAACTACCCGGGTTCCTCTTGGTATTCCATTAAGCTGATGGAAAACATCAGAGGAACAACAGAGGCTCTTAATTAACGGGACTGAGAGGAAGAAATACAAATCAACACTGTGGTTGCTGAAGCAATGTTAAGGACATCAGGGCAGTGAGAGGATTACCAGCCCTGAAACCCAGGAAGTTGTAGCTCTTCTGCCCCAGGGTTTTTAATAGGGCTGCGAAGTCAGGGTGGTGACATGAGCGGAGACAAGCAAGGACAGCTCTCACACGTCCGAAGGGACAGGAAGGTAGGGATAATGGTTGAAGCATAAACAGTGCTATCCTGACCTCAATAGTCTGCAGGGCTTTAGACTCCATTTCTGAGAAGGGTAATTGGAGGACAAGAAGTAAATGGAAAATGGTCTTAAAATGTAACACGGGGGTACTAAAAGCAGATTGGGCTACCCACACAATGCTTGAAAAAATAGTGGATTTTCCAAGGAAACTCTACATGCTCAATCTCAGCAGTTTGGCCTCTGGTAAAAGGACTCAGAATGGTGCCACAGGGGAAATTTCTAAGGAAAAGAGAAGGTGAAGACGAGCATGAACAGCATACAGGGACCAGTGCACCACTGGAACCCAAAGGAGCACTGTGCACCCAGAACAGCATCACTGGAACTCGTGGGCCCCTGGGTCCAATCCTGTTCAGTATTACCTATGCCCACAGCACAGATCCACAGAAAAGATCCAGGAAGTATGGAACACAGGTACTTCATTCAAAAGGACACTGTAAGAGCTCAGCCCTTGAGCTGGTTGGGCAGTCACAACTTGAGCTGCAAGAGGACAGGGATACTCCCAAAAATAGCTCAGTGGCATAGATTCTGGGAAGGTATTTTACCATCCATTCAAGTCAGAGAACCCAGGGAGCAGTGAAGGGACAGGACGGCTTTCTCATAGGAGGGACAGAGGATCTAAGTAGTTACATGACAAAGTCTGGTAACTTTAAAATCTGGTTATACCAAGTAAACACCAGTATCTGAAGGGAAACAACTCAATGGTAATGGAATTCTCTCTAAGTCCTATATCCTCATCATAGCTGCTCAGAGACTTCTGCTCTGGATACAGCTACCATTCAAAGAAAAGACAAGTAAAATTTCTGGATGCTCAGGGATGAGTTGGCAAGTAGGAGGAATCAGCTGTAGTGAACTGACCTCATCTGGCTGCAGTGTGCAACAACTGGCATCACCATTAAACTATATTTCAGGTTCTTTCACAGAGGAGTAACAAAACCTGCCACAGGCTGGAAAAAACATAAACTCTCACATAGAATGGAAACACCCAACACAAAGTATTTGCAGAGAATCTTGAGAGAATTAGTCTCTGAAGCACACTAACTGCTCAAACAAAAGGAGTCCAAAGAGCTTGACTATCCCTTTCCTGTAATTCACAGAATCCAGTAGAAGATGGAACTCGACTACAAGTACTGTGGTAGACCCAGAATAACAATTTGATATCATGGTTCTAATCTGCGCAGCCTCCCAGCCTCATTCTGTTCTCTGTTAAAGCTGGCTGTTCGAAGCAAGGAGAAAAAAAGGGCAGGTCTTCCCAGCCTAGGGAAGGTGCTTCACACCTCGTCCTGAAGCTGATGCAGTCAGCTGATGCAGTCTCTGCCTGGTGCTACAGTCCTGGATGGCTCTGAGCCAACCATCACCTGGTTTCTATAAGCTAAGCTCATCCTCCGATGGGGCCAGGGATATCTTCACATGATCTAATGCAGGTGCTCTTACCTGTAGTCCCTGTACACATAGGCAGGAGGTTCTTTCCAGCACTCTTGCCCCTCAGGATCCAAGAGACAATTATCAGCGTGGACAGGATGACTAAGATCCATGCGACCTTCCTGCTCCCCTGAAAATATACAAAAAGGAATATGGGCATTTTCAGTTTCAAGAAAGAATAAAGCAGAGAGAAAGGGATATAGTGAGAATCAAGGGAAGACAGTCTCCTGAGAGCACATGGCTGGGAGTGAGGAACCTCTCTGAGAGACAGGGACTAACAGGATGAAAGGTTCTTTACCGTCTACAGCTCTGCGACACACAAGGTGTGTGAATGAAAAATGGAGTTTCTTTCCAGGAGTAAAGTAGGACTCTATGATTTTCCGAGATTTCTCACTAGCCTGTAGAAGCAATTTGGCGTCTCTCCATTCCACGTCCCCATTTTCGGCCAGCTACAAGTGAAAAACAAGTCTGTTACAATACTTACACTCTTAGCAATGATACACGTACACAGCACAGAAGAAGAGACCTTTGTAAAGTCCTGCAATCACTCAGGCAAGAAAAGAACACATTTAAATATAACTCAGGAGTATAACTGTACAGCACAGCAATTATTTCCTTCTCCTTGGCCCATGAAGCCACATCTGGAAAGCTGCATCATTTTGGGTCTCCCACTATACAAGAGATACTAGGAGATGAAGTGAGTCTTGAATGAAGAGTCCCAAGATGGCAGGAATGCTGGAACACGACCTAGAAAAAGAGGCTGAAAGAAAAAGAGGCTTTCTTCAGTCTAGAGAAGAGAAGGCCAAAGGAACATCTAAGTACAGCCTCCTGTCACCCAAAAGGGGGTTACAGAGGAGATGGAGACACTCTCCTCAGAGAGACACACTGAAAAGAGGCAGCAGACAAAACCTGCAGCAAGGGAAATTTTGGCTAGATACAAAGAAAAATTTCACCCTCACAAGACTGGTACACCACCAAAAAAGATGCCCAGAGAGGCTGGAGAATCTCCACCCTTGGGAATGTTCAGAATTTGCCTATGCAAAGAATTGAGGGATTTCATCTAGCTTTTAGGAATTAGGCATGCTGCAAGCTGGAGGTCAGATCAGAGGCTCAAGAGGCTCCTTCTACCTTAATTTATTCTCCAACTCCAAACTAAGCACGTCTGTAAGGCTACCTCATAGTGACAAGCAGTCCCAAAACCCTGCCTCACAGAAGAGAAAGCACTTGTCAAGCCCTCCCTGAATGAGATTGAGGAGGAAGCAGGTCAGAGGAGACCACAAGTGTTGTGAGGAAGACAGCAAACCCATGATACCACCCAGAGTGCAATTCACAGAAGAAAACACTCAGGAGGCAAACTCTCTTTCTGGACAATAAGGAAGGCAGCAGACTCTCAGATGCATTTTACCTGCATGGCCTTCAGAACAGTTAACCCTTCAAATCTCTCATGTGGGGTGTGAGGTGACCGTCTTGCCCGGTATCCATCTCCTGCTTCCCCTGCTGCCTGGAATAGAAGGATACAGATGACATACATTAGGCTGCCACCTCTCCTCTGTGGAAACCCTACTGCCCCACCTGCAGATGAGGAAAGTACACACACAGAAGCTCTTACAGGATCCTGGCCTCACCTTTGTCAATCGGAGAAGGTCCTTACACTCAGACTCAGTCAGCACTCTGTCGAACACAACTCTCTGGGTTCCATTCATCTGCTGGGAATCCATCGTGATAGCAATACCCTCAAAAGGCAAAGGACCTGTTGAGAAGCAAGCACAGGTAGGCATGAGCAAGCTTTGGACAAGAATCCCCCAGACACCAACCCCCAGGCTGGACAAGGAAGTGGAAAGACACTGTACATTCTCTGAGAAGACAGGACAGTTCCCCAGAAGTGCCCGCTCCTCGCAGACCCCTCACATGCTTCAGGGGAACCAGAGCACCAGCTGGGGAAGCTGGCCTACAGCGCCTGCTTCAGGAGCCAGCAGAGACTTGGGACTTGCTGGGAGAGCAGCAGGGAGCTGAGTGAAGTTGAGTGCACTGTGGATTGCAGCAGCAGAACAGGTTCAGCCTAGTGGAGTGAGGCTCTGGAGAAAAGAAGCAGGTAAACACCTCCATCAACCCTCCTTTCAATCATCTTTCATCAACATCTTATGCCAGAATTATCTCTGGTGAATCTTTCTGCTTTCTTCATTCTCAAAGAGAAGCACTAATTATTTGTTATTAGCTGATGATTTTTGATCTTTGGCCTTTTTTTTCCCACCCCCTCTGACCTCTGCATGATGAGGAATGCCAAGGCACTCAGGCCCTTAGAAGGCTCTTCTCTCACATGTGCCACAGCAGAAAACCACTTCGGGGTCATTTTAAGCAAAGACTCCACAACAGAGCCCTTCAAGAGGCTCTGTATCCACACACAGGAATAGGGGACCAGCAAGAACAGGAGGCTCTGCACTGCAGTCTATCGTTCAGCCACAAACCCTTTGGACTTCTGTTTTTCAGGGTAAGACTTGCCCAGGTTACACTGTCTGCTTCCAGTTTCTATTTCCCCGCCCCTCCCTTCATGTCCCTTTCAGAAAATGTGGATTGAAGTTGGGCTGGTGGAGCTGAACCAGGTTTGGTGTAGACACTCCTGGCACACCGAACAGGGATCTGCATGTCCACAGGCTTGTCACACATTCAGGCTGTTCTCAGCTTCTCCAGCCACAGTGCCCTTCGAGCTCGCATGCCAGAGATGTATGCAGTGAGATTTTGCAAGATTACACATGCATCAAAGAGGAAGAAAAGAACAGTGAGAAGACTTGCTGAGCCATTCAAGTCAGTCTGCATCTACGCTAGCATCCAAATGTCTGAGGATGTAAGACAGCACTTAACCTGAGCAAGCCTGGCTGACTGCATCCAAGACCTCCTTCAAGCTGTTTTACTCACCCCTCTTCTTCCTCTCTTCCACATTGAGAGCTTCCTGCTTTTGCTTCTCCTGATCCTCTCTCGGGAGCAAGGGAAAAAACAGAGGCCAGGGCTGTCAGTACACAGAGCTATGCCCAACCCTCCTCTGTAGTAGCATTTCACATCCTTCCAGCTCCTTTTGTGCCCATTTCTCTACGTATTACTATTCCTGGTACCACCCCTACTTAACACTGCAGTCCTAGCTGACATGCCCAATCTTACCTGTATTTCTTCTTTAGACTTTCAGGAACCAGTTCATCTGGAGTCCAAAGATCCTGCAGGGAAAAAATACAGGTGGTTCAGTACACAACAAACCTTGCACTGCTTCTCCAGTGAGTATCAGACCAACCACTGTGGCCCACTTCTCAGGACAGACAAACTGAGACAATGCATGTAATTACAGCAGCAATTTCAAATTCAGTCCTGGACCAGCAGAAAGGCCATAAAGATCCACCTCATAAGGACTTGGAGGTCCTTCTCATCAGCATCTGATCCTTTCTGGATCATGGGCTATGAAACTGAATTCTGACAACTGTGATCCTGAACAATTGGTGAAATCATGGCAGGAAGAGTAAGATGATACTGTTACTTACAGGGTCATTAAAAGTTTCTCCCAGATGCTCCACTGCATAATAAATCAACTTCTTCTCCATCAAAGATCTCTGCACATAATGCTGAATACTCTAAGGAAACAAAGAGACTGTCAAACAACCACCTAACAAAAGACAACCCCACCCCTGTCCAGGGCAGAAGCCTGCCCCATCACACTGCTGTGCACAATTAAAGTTTTTGTCCTTAAGTGACCCTGACTGTGACAGACTAGAAGTCAAGTCCAGTTTCTTCTGTCCTGGCCTTGGCACATGTCTGCAGTGAAACACCTTTCCCTTTTTGTCTCTTGGACTGTGAACCTGTCCTGTGGGACAGGGGAGGACCAAAAAGGACAGACCCAGCGTTTTAACTACCTGTCTGGCTGTGACAGCTGCGTCCTCTCCCAGTTCTGTGCGATACTGTTTCATTTTCTCCAACGTGGGCTCATCCGTGGGATAGAAGAGCAAGTAGGAAGCAGCACATTCAGCAGCTAGTGTCTGGTTCCCAACTAGGGCAAGCACAGAAGAGAACAAATACACAGGTCTCTGAAAGACTTGAGCAGCGAATGTGTACAGGCCAGCAGCACCCAGTGTCCCTGTCAGGACCTGGCAGCTGGCCTTACACCAAGTACACATCAACCCCTGCCTAGCACGGCCTCCACCCAACGATGGGAATGAGCCTGGTACAGAACAGGCACACCTTTAATACTTATTGGGAGCTGGTTTAAAAGAAACAGATTAAAAGTAAGTATGCTTTGAAAGAGAGATGGTCCCACATCCCTCATGCAACGGACAAGATGAGGGGTCTAGCAGCTTCTTCGAGATACAAGTTTTACCAGTGGTCTGACAGAGGAAATAAGAAACAGTTGGGTCAGTGTGAGGAGGAGCAGGGGTATGCAAAAGAAGGGCTGAGGGATGTGTGAAAGTGACGGAGCGACAGGGTGACCAGTGTCATGACAGGCCGTCAGCTCAGCGAGGGCAGGCAGGGCTGCCTCAGAAGGAACACCACTGCTGAGGTGAGATGCATGTGCAGCCCCTATGCAGGAAGTGGGAGCCTGGTCTGGAGCCATGTACTGAAAAGGAGGGTATAAAACACTCAGCAAATAGTTGGAACAAGGTCCTGGAAAAGCGTGCTGGAGGAAAGACGTGGGAACAGCCTCACATCACAGAACCTGGGCAATGAGACAGAAGAAGACCACAAGGGACATCTCCCAAGGTGGCCACAGACTTGAATAGAGGTTCTGGGAAGAGTTAGAGGGCAAAGAGAAGTAGAGCTCAGGTCAGTGTGTCACTTTTCCCCACAACAAGCTGCCCCCCAGGATCAGAGGCAAAGGGCAAGTGTAGGGGTACCACAGCATAACCTGCTGGTTTGTGGCTCTGCTCACCCTGGCTGTAGGCAAACTGCAGTAAATCAAGATGAGAGGGTATGAAATCTTCTGTGGCAGAAATTCTCCCCGGCTTTGTGGCAATTTCCAGGACGCACTGTTGCCTGCACTTCAAAACCTGAATATAATGGGCTGCAAGAGAGAGGAGCAAGAAAGGCAGTAGCCCACACTTCTTCCAGACAGGAGTGCTGAGAGATGGGATGTGCCCAGTGTGGGGAGCACAGCCTTCCTACCCAATCCTCTGTGCCTCTAACGCTACCTGCAATGGCTTCATACAGGCCAGGCTGCATTTCCTCCTCCTCGTCCTCATCCTCCCAAGGCCCTTCACACAGGGCACGACACTCTTCCAGTGCTGACAGGGCCTCTGAGAGTGACTCCTCCAGCCTGGCCACGGCCTGCAGGTACTCATCTGCATCATAGTGCTGCACACCAGTCTCATATGCTTCCTGTGAAGGACAGATCCAGGTCCCTTCATCAGTGGGGGATGACACCAAAGGATGCCCCGAGATTTCTGAGTTGCTCACAGGGTGGTGCTGACAAATAGGGGCCTGCCTGCCCATGCACAGTCAACCACACAGTGACAGCAAATCCTAGACTTGAGCCAAATAACTGTCATCAAAAAGTCTCCCCGTCACACTTGCAGTGCTTTGTCCTCACCTTGAAGAGAACACACTACTCTTTCAGACACAAAGGGGTCTGAGAAAGACTTGACCAAGGCCTGTAGTGACAGAACAAGGCAATGTTAATTTAAGAGTATTAAACTGAAAAAGCGTTTTGATGGAAGATAAAATATTTGTTGGATTGGAGGTAAGATACTTTTATGATGACTGTAGTGGGACACTGAAGCAGGTTGCCCAGAGAAGCTGTAGATGTCCCATCCCACAGAGTGCTCCAAGGCCAGGTTGGATGGGGCTTTGAGCAACCTGATTTAGTGGAAGGTGTCCCCTCCTATGGCAGGGGACTTGATCAGGTGATCATTAAAGGTCCCGTCCAGGCTAAATCTCTCTATGATTCTGTGTATGGGGGCCCTGTCTCAAGCCATGGCCTTAGTGTGGGAACAGATGAGGGTCCCAGGCCGGTCCCTAGGGTGGAATAAGAGATGCTCATGCGTGGCTCTGCACTGAGCCCTCACCCAGTGTGGCGTGGCCTCCAGGTCCTGGAAGCTGTCTGACTTCACCCCTGACATACGCCGGTACTTCTCGATGTCCTCCCGCATTTGGAGGTGCTGGGGATTAGCGACGAAGAAGGTGTGAGCGGCAGACACGGCCTGATCCAGCTTCTTCAGCTGCGGAGAAAAGGCAGCAGTGCCTGTCATGCCCCTGCAGGTCTCTGCTGTTCACACCCACCCCCCACCCCAGCTGCTTCCCGGGTTCACAGAACCACAGAATTACAGAACAGGTCAGATTGGAAGAGACCACAGTGGGTCATCTGCTCCAACCTCTCTGCACAAGCAGGGTCATCCTACAACACAGGGTACCAGATTGCATCCAGATGGTTTCGGAATGTCCCCGGTGAGGGAGATTCCACAACTGCTCTGGGCAATCTGTTCCAGCGCATGGTCACCCGCATAGCAAAGTTCTTCCTAATATTCCACCTAAAGGTGGAAGTTCCCGCGCATCGGTTTCTGCCTGTTGCCTCTAGTAGTGGCTGGCACCAGTGAGAAGAACCTGGCTCCATTCCCTTGGCAACCCCCTTGCAGATATTTATGCGCATCAATAAAGCTCCCTCTCGGTCGTCTCTTCTCGAGGCTGAGGGAAAGGCGTTCACCCCCTCGGCTGCCCGGAGACCCTCCAGGAGAGCCGTGCCACGCCGGCCCCCCGCCTTGCGCGGCGGCACCCCCGGAGGTGGCAACTCCCACCCCGCCGCGGCGAGCCCGCCCGCGGGGGCCGGTGCCCACCTGGAAGAAGGCCACCTGCAGGTAGTTGTAGGGCTCCCTGCGCTCGAAATCGCGGCGCACGGCGCGGCTGGCGCGGTGCGCGGAGGGCGCGGGGCGCAGCCGCCGGCCCAGGCAGCGCTGCAGGCACCCGGCGC